>JAQGAD010000157.1:0-64871 GCA_034696625.1 Isotomurus palustris | reverse complement strand
GTAACTTTAAAATAATTTAACAGTTGTGAGTTCGAAAATTGGCCAGGAATACATTCATTTCGACCATTTTGATTTTTCAAATGAACCAACAATTCAGAGAAAGCAAATTGTAAGCAGAAAGATTGGTTATTATTATGGAATTACGAATCTCCTGCATTTCGACGTGGTTGGGAAAAAACGGTTCTAAGAAAAGAGACAAAGTCATCTGAAGTTCTAATCGACGATAAGATTTCCTGGAAATAGGTTGTGCACACGCCTTTCCACCCTCCTTGAAGTCCATTTAGTGAAGATGGTGCACAAAGAAATGTTGTCTAGCCGAAAGAAAGGATGACAAAGAGTGAGTTTGAAGTGGTTGTAATCGACATGTCATCTGAGTAGCAACAGGACGACGAGGATATCCTAGCACTCGGGGATGATTGAAGTGAGTTGTTGGCTGCGGTAGTGAAGGTCTATAATGTGGAGCGAGATGATGAGAATGATGACATATCTCATCGGAATCGAATACACCCTGTGGATGAAGAGGGTTCATAAAACAAACTCTCGGAAGAAGAAGAAAGTGAGACAATAGAGAAAGAACTTCAGAGATTGTCAGTTTGACTTTATCATTACATTATGGATGGGTTGAGGTCCATGTGGGTTTTGTTTGGCCAAGAAGAAGGCTGAGGTAAGTAAGTAATCCGTTGTTGTAAAAGAGACGGATGGATGGATGAATGAATTGACTTGACTCAACTTCTTGTTTGTTATCCCACTACAACTACACCAGATTAAAGCCATCCTGTTCACAAGTTTACTCTCTCCAAGTTATTTGTTGACTTTCTACTTCACATTATTTTGACATCTGTACATCCCCACCACACCTGCTTTCTCCACCAGACCCGCTCTCGGGCATTCCACCATCATTCCTAAGAATCGTTTGAATTTTTCAAACTCTCCATTTCTCTCTCTCTCTCTCTCTCTTCCTCTGGTAACAGAATTACCTCCAAGTTGCTCCCAACAAAGTGCAATTTGTGTTTTCTTCCAGACTTTCTCTACCACTCCAGTGATTTGTATTGTTGATATAACGAAGGAAAGACAAGCCACGGATATCGAGTGAAATCGAGTGGATTGTTGACTCACCTTTTTTTCTGCGGTCGACTGCGAAAGGTTGTCCATCCTCCCGTTTCCACGTTATACGAGGCTCTGGAAATCCTTCTGCCTTGCAGCTCAGAGTGATGTTCTGATGCTCCCTCACCGCCACATGGGACTCCGAACTGTCATCATCCAAGATGTTTGGTGGAACTGTGACAAGAAAGTCACATCACAAATTACTCACACTACATCAACTCCTTTCACCCACTCTGTCCTTCATCAATAACTCATCTTTGATGGATGAGCCTTCCAATACTTTCCTCCTCCACTTTGTGGAGGACTTTAACTTTACACCAGGCTATTATCACTTAATTCACGAAATGCATATTTCTACTAAGACAAGTAATTACCGACAACTTGAAGATACCCAACTTGGGAAATCATCGGCTCCGTATTCACTTGACACATGTAATACCCTCGGTCCTCCTGTTGAACGGAGTTGATGTGTAGAAGCCACGTCTTGTGCGAGTCATACGATACGCTGAATCGAGGGATTTTCGTCACAATGTGTCGATGGATTGTTAAGATCATCCTCCGATCGATATGGACCCAAGCCACCTGCACACACAAATCATATCCACCCTCAGTTAAGACTTACACAAGGTAAAACAACTTTCTCCGTACTAATTAATCACATTGAATTGTCTTTACACAAGCCTTCACAGCCTTCTCTCGAGACCGAGGATCCATACTCGTCTCAACGTGGATGAACAACCGCATCCCACAATTAATAACTGTGTACACCATGATCGTTACATGATATGCGTCCATACAAACTTTCACTTATAGCATATCCAGATATGAGTGTGTGAATTTGAGACCGATGTTGATCAGGAAATGAATGGAAAAGGAGAGTAATCCCAGTTGTTATAAATCTCTAAAGTCTCTAAATTAAATTCTATACTTCATTAATTAATGCCATTCATTCGTAAAGCTTCCCTGACTTGGGAAATTCATGATAAATCCCAAAGCGGATCATAATCACAATCGTACCCTCCAGCACACCAGCCTGCGATTCCAGTCCAACCTATTTCATTATTTTTAAATGACTCTCTGTCTCTTCAGAGACTCCCTCGGTGCACTTGTCTAACTGGATTCTACTCCAGACTCCAGTTGACTTTAAATGTCTCTGAGAATCTCCTGCAATGGCAAATTGATTTCCTCGAATCATGATGAATGGGAAAGCTCTGTCACTCTCAGTGCCAGTCCCATTTAATTCTTCATTCGTACAGTTTCAAATAAAATATTATTTTCCAGAAATATCTGCGAACGACGAACCTCGTTGGATAAAATCCACGAACTCCTCGAACCCTTTGGACCATGAGGGTTTTTCCCAAACTTCACTGAGATTTTTAATGCATACATTTTATCATTTTTTCCTCCTCCATATCAAAGGAGAGAGAGTAGTAGTCCTTGTTCATCTTCCGCATGAACCGTTAGACGTGCCTTATCTCCCCTTTCCTCACAGCGAAGCAAAGATAGCTCTGCCAGACCTTTAAAGTACTCGAGATATGAACCCAAAGGAGGCTATTTTGTATTCATACGATTCCTATTAAAACCCCTATCACTATTTGTTTAGTACCAATGTGCATGTATCTTAAGCATAATCGCATGTACTTACACACTGCAAGCTTTCAGCGAAAAAACTACGTCTGCCTTTCCCCACGTTCCTCTCCTTACTCCTCACTCACTCCTATCATTCCACATACAAACTAAAAACTCTTTTTCAATTCAACATGAAATTATAAATGATAATGAAATGATAAATTGTCTGCTATGAGAAATGAAGTGCCCCTAATATTCTTGTCTTTTTATTCCCTTAGTCATCTTGTTCCCGTATCAATATCGCATCTGTGGTTCCCTCCTTCTAATAAGGAGAAAGCACGTCTGTCTAATTCGATTAGGAACGGCACGAGATGCACACTGAGGATAAAGTATAAGGAGGAGGATGGCAGTGTCTATAAATACACAGAGAGTCTCTCCTATTTCACACAGCTTAGAAGATAATATGAGAACGTACATAAAAGTTTTGGTGTGTACTACATCGACTCCCTGGCTGGTTATTGCCATGTTCTCCCGAGGAACTATTAGTCCGAGAAGGAAAGGCAAACTATTGTTGTGCGAGAGGATGAAAAGACTTCCCTGTGTGGGAATGATAGTGAGAGAGGAGCCCATTACAAGCCATATTGTATTCAAAACTATTATACATTTTCTGGTGAAAGTTTACATTGCTCGGGAGTCAATCCACAGCGAAGTTTGAGAAACTCTATTGCCATCACCACTACCATAACTGAGTACTTAGTTCAAGTGATGATGCTCTTGTGAACTATCATCCAACCGGAAAACTAGGGTTCTCTACTCCCATCCTATTCTTCTTTACAAATCCGACTCTCTCGCTGCTCTCTATTATTCCCGTCTTATGTTCCAGACCAAACCTCTCTTTCACAGGGAGATGGATACTTCCAATAATAATAGTGATGTTCAGCTCTCTCTCGGTGGTTTGCTCAAGAGTATCAAACTATCAACCATGCATGACATAAGATGAACTTACTAAAGGAAGGCTTAGTGTCTAAGAGCAAGAGCACAGATGCAGCCAGGAATAAAGTAATACGGAAGGAGATGAACAGTAAGATGAAATTATTATCATATCAGCTTCTCAAAAGCATCCCCGTCATTCTGTTTTCCTTTATCCACAGCTTAAAAACACCGGAGATCACTCAATCAAATCCTCAACTCACTAATCAGTTCAGGTAAAGGAGATTATGCGTAGCAGTTTAAAAATAAGCGAACAAAAAGTCCGCTTCTTACTAATATCACGGGTCCGTTTACACAAGTGGACTGTCAGTCAGATCAGATTTACCTCCTGAAGAAAACTTGGAAGCAAAGACGCGAAGAAAATAGATCTTACTAAGAGTCACACTTTATCCCAGAACGGATTCCGTTAAAATGCACGAGGACGATGCACCACGTCAATCTAGACTACAGTGAGAAAGCATGTAAGTGCAAATAGAGCCGTTGAAAGGCTGGACAAACTGCCTGAGATACGACTAAGCTTTCTTCCGAGATAAGTAAGCGAAGTCAATAAGAAAGTTGTTTAAAAGTCAATATGCCAGCGAATGAAGAGAAGTCGTGAGTCTCAAGAGATCGGGACTACTAGGGCAGAGGGGAAATGTGAAGGATGAAATCGACAGGAAAATTCCTTCCTGTTCACGAAAGAAAGAAGTCAAGTTTAGTCAGTCAAGACAAGTAAAAGTCTCACAGTCGGACGAATGATGGTCGACTCAAGCCAACTTCGTCGTCACACACACACACTTTCTCCAATGGAGAAAGTGATTGTCGAACAGTCCCAGAATAGTTCTACTGAATGCGTTAGAGAGCGAATGAAGAGTATTAGTCGTGTGTCTTTCACAGAACTTTTTCCACGGTTCCAAAAGCCTTATTCTTTCTTGAGTCTTTCTTAAGTCTCCATTCAAGTTTCCTAAAAACTGTTGAAAGTAGATCGAAGATATCTATCATGTTGTTCAAGCCCAGTGAATTCCACCCTGTCAAATTAAATTTTTATTCAAATCACATCCCTATCTGCGAAAACAATGGTGTGGTAGACGCAACCCTTCACGCTGTAAAAGATACCTTACGCTTACTCTTGACTTTAACAGGTTTTATCTTAAATTACTTCCTCCCACGTCTTAATGGATGGAGCCTCACTGAAGTGTTCCACTAACTAAATGGGATTTTACCTCTACAATTCTACAAACTGACACTTGACCTAAATCATTCATCCGATGTTTGTTCATCCAGTAATACAGTACTCACTTTTATTTGCAACTGGGCTCAACAAATTTTTTTCAGACTTAAAATTGTGGCTTCTATTAATAGTTTTCTAAAGCAGCGGAATAGCTGAACAACTATTTTGAATCTAAACTACGCATGAAAACAATAAACCACACATAAAATTTATCATACTAGAACAGGTATAATATATCCATCTAGTATACTATAGTGTGGATGTTCAAACGGGAACTCATGTGAGTACTATTATGTATAACCGCTTATCTCCTCTTGAAGCTGCAAACAATTCCGTAACCCACCACTTTTCCTAAACAATTCTCCATTTTAATTTAATTTATGTCAATCCATCTCCATCAACATTAAGAGTGGGACGAACACAAGAAAGAGGTTTCATTATTGCCAAACCACGAATTCACTTTGCATCACGAAAATCGAAGTTTACTCCAATCCAAAAGTAATCTCGCTTCATTAAAAAGCTTCCCATCTACAAGAGTATCCTTTCCACTTTCTCTTACAATTTTATCCTCCCGTTAAAACCATTTTGTTTATCTAACACTAATAACATCACACTTTCTTCAAGAAAATATGTCATGCAGACACTAAACTCCTTCTCCTTAAATTATCCTCAAAAACATTCCGCTTATTTCTTAAAAGCCGTGTGCATGTTGAAGAGGCTAAACCAAAGATCACCATCAACTCAGATCAATCCCCATTCGTCCCGTAAAAACTCCGTTAATGTAACCTGAAGGACCCACATTGGAATTTCCTGGGAATGATTCTCTCCGACCATAATAGATTTTTCAATTTTAGAAAACCATTAAAGTACACAGTACATCTGAACGTAATTGATGAAGTAGCACGTAGTCGTTGTGACAAAATTTTAAATTGGAATTGGAGATCGTACACTCCGAACTTTCTCACCCTCTTAGCAATAAAGCTTCATCAATCCCTGGACTACTTTCACCTGCACCATCATCTCACGTACTTCTGCCACCTACTTTTCCCACATATGACATAAATCTTTTACGTTCTAAGAGCCTGAGAGACTAGAGAACTAAGTCCCATCATAGCTGCTCATTCTCTCAGAAGAGGAAGACAAATAGAGATGAATATGAATATATGTGTTTTCCTAAGGTGAAAAAGAACCAGCTTAATGTTATGCTCCTGCCCCATCAAATGTTAGACACACATGGACAACTCTAAGCTTCCTTCCCTTGCCACATTTGCTAGGGAAATAATGTTGCAGATACCCAGACACACACACACACACACACACCACACACTCATACACTTCTCAAATATTCATTCATATAAATGTGCACGACAAGATCTTCATGCTTCCCACACATAGAAAGTTATCCTCGTATAAAATGATCCTCAAGAAGAGTATATAAGCGTCTCCTTCTTCTTCCCTCTCTCACTCTCTCTCTCTTTCGACTGAGTGAGTTTTGTCACACTGAATGTATGAGAAGACCTTCTATACCCTAAATCACAGATTATCTGTGAGGTGTAAAATGACCTGTGAAGAAGAAATTCTCTACTTTTTTCATGACTCTTCTTCTGACACTTAAGAGATCTAATCGAGCAATAATCTGGGCACTTTTGGCACCAAAGAGAGACTCACTCACACAGAGAAAAAGATCTTTTAACCCAATCTCTCTCACTTTCTCTCCTTTCTTTTCTTCTACCCTAAGCTACTCTAATATCTCTCAGATGATACATATACAATCACCATACCTTCACCCTTCCTATACACACATCTCAATCCATTTGTTCCACCAACTTTCTCATCACAATCCAGAAAAGTCTTTTAAATACGTTTGAATAGAACAAAACTTTTACCTTCTCACTTTCACCCACTCCAACTATTACAAAAGAACTTTCATCGGAAATGAAACTAAGTAGTTCGCTGGGATGTAACATGGATGATGGATAAAGCAGTTTCAGTGTAGCTAATTCACAGTTCTTACTTACTAACATCATCAGATCTTTGTCTCCTTTCTAATGAACATTTTTCAGACTAAAATACACTAATTTTTTAGCAGATATTTAATTAAAATCTCTAGAGGAAGAGGAGTCGAGAGAAGAGTTTCGCCGTAAATAGTAAATAGTAAATAGTCCACTTCTGGAACAAAAGGTGAGCGCATGGGTTAATATGAATCTTATTATAAAAGTGCCCTTTGATACTCATCCGAGAGCTCCATTTCAGCATTTCAGCTTTTTAAGCATTCTCAGGTAGGTAGCTCTGTAGCTTAGGAGTTGTTTTGTTCGTTAATTTGCAAATGTATCAAATTATCGTTGGGAGAAAGACTTTCTTTCCCGTTATTAACAGAGAGTCTCTTTTAGATCTCAACAGTTTATTCCACTCGGATACGCTCAACTTGACAAAGACAACAGGAGCAGAGACAAAAGATGAGAGAGACACTTTCTAAATGAAAATTACATCCCTTAGAGGCAAATCTTGGCTCTTCATCTTTTCACGGGATTCCGGATATCTCTTCAATCTCTCACTCACTCATGAACTATCCTTTTCAAATGAGACATTTATAGAATGAAGTGCCACTTCCATTTCAAAAGGCTATAATATGATACATCCTTCAGCTCCACCAAAAGCAGATGACCTCCAACCTCATGCTACTCATGCACTACTGCATCCTTTAATGTCCTATTTAACACCATGTAATTATTACGATGGTCTCAGCTCTCAAAGTCTCAATAATTCCTCGTGATTCAACAAGGCAAGAAATTCACAGTGGAAAGAAGCACGCCTCACAATTTCCAGCTTAGCGAAGCAACTTCTTCTTATAAATTGTAATCTTTCGATAAACCTGTTAGACTCACCTTATGCTGACCTAACGCCTCCACTACGCAAGGTAAGGACGCGTCTCTTCCTACGGCGACTGTTACGTTCGGAATGGGTTCTCCGAATTTCGGCAGCTCCTTCATAGCTGCAAGAAACAAAATGACATTTATTTTATAAAAAAATCCCAAGAACACAAGAGAAAGTAGATTTAACTAATTTTGATTCTACTACAAGTCATGATGGAGTGCAGATCAATTCTTTCATGGAGGGAGAAAGTGGATCGTACAAGTACAACGGACATCAATCACTCCTTCCATACAACATACACTTCTTTCCATTACTTTAAACACTGACTGATTGTGAGTAAGATTGATGCTTCCGATTTTTTACAAATTCCAAACAAGTGGCAGTGTTATAAAACTCCCCATTGCGTAACTGAATTTCACTGCTACAAAACTACACACACTTTTACAAACAACTAGGGCACATCCCATTCCATTCCCATTTACAAATACGTCAATTCAAAGAATTTAAAGCAATCCAACTGTACGTACGTACAGTGTACAATGATAAATATGAGACTTCTTCCACCACCCAATTACTTTAGTATATCACATTCCCATCCGCGTAATATCCCCTCACCAGACACTCTGATAAGTTCCTGACTCTTGAATGAATGCATTAAGACACTCCATTAAAATAAATTCTCATTAAGGTTTGCTCACTCGTTACTCGTTGCTACTGCATCACTTCAAATGGAAATTAGAAAATTAGAAACTTCCAAAATTAAAATAGATCGAGTGAATGTTCCGCCACCAATCCCCCCAATTGAGATTATTGGTGCGTGCATCACTATCTCTACTTATCTCCACAGTCTCTACTTTTCCTCCACAGTCTCTACAGGTTGATTTTGAAGCAGGAAGGCAGGCAGGTTGGGTGAGGGAGCAGATAGGAAAGGAGAATCGAAATCAAACTTTTTTCAAGAGGGAGAAAGTAACACAAAATAGTTTTGAAACAAAAGGAGCCCTACATAAGAATTAATGTTCTCTCTTTCCAAACCCAATGCAATGGAAATGTGGATTACTTTGCGTTGCAGCAACTTGTGCGAGAGATCCTCTTGCACACATACACACACACATTGTAGGTTTTTGTTCTCGCATGGAAATGATTCTTATGTATGAATGAAACAACTCTTCCGTAGTGAAGTAAGGAAAGCAGACGGTGCAAGATTGACAGGCAGAGGGGAAAGTACACCAACAGATTGAAATTATTCTTCCAAGTGTTGGAGAGGAGAGACAAAAACTCTCCCGATTCCTCTGGGGTTGCAACAGATGGGCTCTTCAAATACCTTCACAGAGAAATGAAAGAGCCACTACACAAATCATAAGCACTTTCACCAACCCACTCCACACTCATTCTAATCCCAAAATACTAATTTCAAATGCATCGAAGGGGAAACAAATTAGCGTGAAGAAACTTTTCTCCTATTTATTAACTGTAAATCATCATTTAGTCTACGATTATTGGGGAACTTTTCATCTAATAACCTTCCACACGTATATAATCCTCTAACTTGCAATTTGGAGCATTAGCAAGATGTTATTGCATTGATACTGTGTGGGTGTCCTTATTTGACGTTTCAATGTAGTTAAACATGTGGACATTCCATTAGGGAACGCGTATTATATATTTGTTATGTGTGTTTGTCTACGGGTAGAAGTTAACCAAAGATAATCCATAAAACGAGTGTAATAAAGAGGGACAAGAATGCCTCTACACGAGAATCTGTTGCTCACGCTTCTTTGACATTTATCTTGGACGTGTCCACACCTCCCCTTTCATAAAACAAGAGAAAGAAGGGAGTCTACTGCACCACCAATTACCCTCATGATTGCCTTTCCCTATCAGAATATCAATTAACAAGAGATGCACACTTGGATGAAGGTTCCATCCCACCAGCCCATTTATTCCTTGTCAAATAATCCTCACACTACTTCCTCAAAGAATTAATGTACTTACACTTACACAACCCACGAAAGAAGAAGACTCGATCTCTGCTATAACATTATTCCCCGTATCTTCGAAGAATGTGGGAGAACAATTCTCAGAGAAATAAGAGAAAGTGGATCTCATTTCCTACCCCAACCAAATCGGACGGAGAAAGGGAAGGGAGAGAGACCAGAGTAAATAAATGAAAGACTCAGTCACCCCAAAAATTACTTCCCTACTTACACCTACACACAACCTACAATCGAATCAAATGTCACGGCATGGCATGCAACTGTACAACAATCCCAAGTGCACTTCCAACTGCAATATGCAATAATGGACTACAGAGCAGGAAAAAAGAAATCCATTCACAACAAGAAGAACTCTATGGGGCAGCCTTGACAATGAACCCCACGACTGATGCTGTGAGGATTCCTCAGCTCTTCTTTCACAATAAAGCACAACTACCAAAACTACCAACTACCAACTCCACCGAGTCATCTAAGATGACGACGAATCCACTAAGAAAGAACCAATTTGTTGTATCAACTCCATTTCTCCCCTCACCCTCCTTCCTAGTTCCTACGTAAGTTCGTCTTTCACCAGATCAAGACCGATGGCTATGCTTTTTCTTCCCAAAAAGAATACGTAACAAGGGAGATTTGTTTCTTAGCTGGGATTTAACAGATCCTGATTGCGTACGCGAGTGAATGAAAGAAATGTACTTTTAATTCCTCGCAGAAAGATACGAAAAAACCGTGTTAAATAAATAAATTGATTAAACCTAAACCTTCTCATCACAGAGGAAAGAGAAGACGAGTAGAGTAAGCCACACTTTTACTACAAACCATAAGAATCATTCAATGTTTCAATATCATTCATCCTTCGACTGATTTCCTTTTGAAGTGAAATATCCCTACGAACTCCTCTCTCTCTCTCTGATGATTGTTTCTCCCAAGAACAATAAAAGTTTAGATGGGAGTGTCAGAAAAGATCAAATCTCAACTGGAGAAGACCGAATCACCCTTCCTTCAGTTCTTTCCTTCCCGTCGAAATTCGTTCACTTTTTCCATCTTCGATGATTTCTTATTCACATTCAGCACAGCCAAGACACACATTCTGTGTGAGATTTACAAACTCTGTTGAAGGATAATAAAAGTGAAAGTGTCTCTCCCGTAGTAGAATGTAGAAATGCGTGTGCTGGTGGTGGTGGTGGCGGCCGAGAAGGTTTCCCAAGGTCTCCCAGTCAAAAGTGACATTTCACGATTCAAATACCCCAGAAAGGGGAATTCTATTCATTCATCCTTTAAACTTATTTCTCTCAATCCAACAGATAAGTATAAAGAGAGCTCCTCCGTTTCTTTATTTCCTAGACATACGTGGAATGCGGTGATGGCACATGAATTCCGTTGCAGCAACAACGCCTCTAATGTCAACCATCTGCTGGGACTTTCAACCTTTAAACTTTCTCCTCTCTCCCTGTTTACTTGCTTCGCTGAACTTACTTAAAACCCATCAATGAATGTCTAATGCGTTCTGATGCATCTTCTCCTTTAAGAAAAGCCAGAAACCTATCTCAATAAAATGTAAATGGCCCTCCGTCTTCCCCTTATTCCCCTAAATATATTTTTCTAAGATCCTTGAACTTCCTCCATTTATGTTGTGGCCGTTTCACCGCTAACCTTATATTATAAATCATTCCAATATAGATTTTCCATTCATACCAAAATTTCCTTGGAATAAAAAATTGATTTTACATTTGCTTATCACATTTTTTCACTTATGAATTTCCCCAATCGTTCTCCTTCACTTGTCCAAATGCACTTTAGCCTTGAATGCAGCCATAACCCTCAGACTCGACACCCCTATGCAACAGTTTTAAACCGTCCTCAGCCTACACAACTATAATATTTAATTAAACAAGCTGTGCTGAATGACCCGAGGGGACTTAACCTTTGTGGTTGAAGTTTAACTCAAGAATTCTGAAATAAAAGGAAGCTCTCCCACACTCTCTGACAAAAGAACAATGCGGAGGCGACATAATGCGGGCAGTTGTGCATGAACAAAGTCATCAACATGGGTAATTAACTAAAGCAATCTCTCTAGTTGTCTGTAGACTCGCGCCGGATCTGCATCTCTTCACATAATTGCTTTCCCCACGTCTCTTTATTGCACAAATAGACAGATGCACTACGAGATAATCATTCCCTTTACGGAATTACTTCCACACAAGAATTAGCAGCAACTCACAAAGTTCCTGCGAATTGAGGAAATGCTCTTGGCCCACGAAAGAAGCAATTTCCACCGTTCTGGTCAATTTACTTTCTCTCTGCTGAAGAGTACACGCACTTTAGGCAACTGCAACCAGTAGTCTCCTCATTGTTCACCTATCAATCTCTCTCTTCTATATCCCAAGACGCAGGTTATCTACCGTTAAAACCTCTTCATTCTTCTCGCAATACCTTTCAAGGACACGCAAAAGTGGAAAAGGACACTTTGTGGTATTCTGGTATTGTGGTACAGTTCTGTTTTCTCACATACACACGAGTGTTTGTCTGGACTCCGTTAGTAGACTCTCTGGACTTGTTCCACTCATTATTTCGAATTCAAGAACCACTCATCTTCATCATTTTCAGGGGAAATCTTTCCAAAACTTTCTCTTGTTTGATCAAACGGCATAATAATAATGTGAAAGTAAAGCTCCCACCCAATTTAAGTAATGGATGACAGAAACAGAGTGCAGTCTTTGGTAAAGCCATCTCCACCCTGATTTACGTTTACACGTACACACACAAACATTCAAAGAAATACCCAGAAGAGTTGAATTTCTTCTCTTCCTTTCATCAAAAATATTACAAAACAACCAACGTGTAATTGCAAAAGAGACTTTCCGCTTTCACCGGATGGCCTATTAACAAGAAATATCCATCTTCTCAAACTTCTCACAGGAATGAATAACGCCTACATTTATGCACAAAGAAACAGCGACCACTCTGTTCGTCTGATCATCAGAAAAACTAAATGACGTATATAAAAGCTTCGATACCCCAAGTACTTATTATCTGCTGACCTTATTAACAATCAAATTTAGATATTCAGGAAGTTGAACTCTTAGTATTTTCATAAAATATATGTTCATTTGTATAAGTCATATATAACTCGAACATTCCACCTACCATTAAATGTATGCCTTCCAAAAAACCCCAATTCAAACCACGACTCGCGAATAAATATAAAACAAAGCTAAATTTCATTAAACCTGACGGATATGAATTGGTTGCCTGTGCATCATTACTATTCCATAAGTTTCCCAGCGTATATTCTAATAAGGATGAATCTCCTCGGTTCCTTTTACCCAGAATGAAAAGTGGTTTGCAAAAAGGTCAAAACTCGTTATACAAAGTATGACTTCTTTTTACCTCTCTGAGACTCCATTTGACAACGTGACATTAAATGCACACTCTCTCCGTAAAGAAGTTCTATATATTCCTCAAACTCAGATGAAATAAACTCTCGTTTAGGTAAAATAATGGCAGATGTTGTGAGAGTTGGGAAGCTACGAGTGGAGTAAAACAAACTTACACTTAAGGATAACATATTTGTCTTTGAGAAATACATCTGAATACTGACTACTCCTTGTCCTTGTTTGTAGATTCTAGAAGAACCACGTAAATTTTTGAAATCAAAAAGTATACAAAGTATGAAGTATATTTGTCTCGCCGTAGAATGAAATGGCTTTGTGGGTCCTTGACATAATAGAAATTTATTTTTGAAAGGAATACTTAAGGAAATTACCTTTGAATAATGGAACAAATTGCCCCATCCGAGTTATTATAAATTGACCTGACTTTCTTACCTTTGCTACAACAATATTATTCTCATTCGTGACATTCCTTTCTTCAAAGCCGAACAAATCCTTCTGTGATGCCCTATAAGAATATTTCTTCTGACATTTATACTTCCTCCTTCATTCTACTGTGAATTGTAAATGAAGAAAAGTGTATTCTTGCCCAAAACCCACGACGAATTTTAACGAACCGATTTCTCCTCCTTCTTACATTATCACGAGAGGAGAGTAAGCTTCTATTTTGTTTTTGTTTTCAGTGTTTTCTTCACGTACACAAGAACTCCTCCTAGTTTATCGTCATATAACATTAACCATCTTGTTCTCTCGCATTAATGTTCAAATCCTCCATGCAAATTCTCATAAGTTTCTTCCAACACGGAAACAAGGCGTATCGAGTAGGAAGTCAATAAATTCATGTGTCGCAGGCAAATGCTGCCATGCCAAGGACTTAAGTAAGTGCAAGAGACTTTTGAGATGTCTTTCGGTTTTTATAAAAACTCGTCTCCCTCGGGTGCACCCTACGAATCCAATAAACCTCCCCGTCAGGCTTTCTTCCCAACTTACACTTGATCACAACTAAAATTTTAATTTTTAAAGTCACTAACGATCACACACAAACTCTTTTACAAGGAAATCAATACGCTTTCAAGATTCATTCTTCTTCGCTTGTTGGTCAAGGAAAGAAATTCAAGTTACACGTAAGTCCTCATGCGTATTTGGAATGTCTCACTAAAAGCCAGTGAAGCTGAACGAAATGCATCGAGCCTAAACGATGATGCACAGAAGACACTTTTATATAGAAGAAGAAGTGTAAGTGTGTGTGTGTGTGTGTGTGTGTGAGTGAAAGAGACTGCGAGTCTCGTGAAAAGCCATGGAGAGGAAGGGAAGAATGGATTGTTAAGTGGGAGACGCTGG
This sequence comes from Isotomurus palustris, assembly GCA_034696625.1. Taxonomy (NCBI): domain Eukaryota; kingdom Metazoa; phylum Arthropoda; class Collembola; order Entomobryomorpha; family Isotomidae; genus Isotomurus; species Isotomurus palustris. The sequence continues at coordinate 50,400 of JAQGAD010000157.1, read as the reverse complement.
AGAAAATATATATAAGGCGGTGGTAGTAAAATGGAACACATGGACACGATGTCTCCTACTGGAGAAAGCAGCATGTTTCTACAAGATTAGTCCTTAGCGAACACCGTGTTCACGTAGAGATAGACACGAGAACACAACTTTCACGTGCAACTGAACATGGTCATTCTCATGTATTTTTCACGCTTATATTTTTATGCCCCCAAAACGTCCTACTATTGTGTAGGACGGTTGTGACTTCGCATTCTGATGCATGAGTCGAATCTGCCCTTGCTGACCCTTGGCTCTTCACTACATTTACCTCCTTCGATCCCAAAACCGTCTTTCCCAAGCACAGCGACGGATTCACCTCTACACATCCTCCCGTTAGTCCCCAGGGTCATTCCGTCTTCTCGAACGTGTTTTCTTATCTGATCCTCCTTCTCTTGTTCAAGAAACAAAAATCCTACATTCACGCTGGAGCTCTTCCTTACTTACACATTCATTTTAAACCTTGGTGAGTCTTCCTCAAAGAATCTCATCCGCAACTGCCTTCACAATCTCTCGAGGAAATAAATTGCAACAGCACTTCTGTATACACAACTATTACACACCTACAACCTACAAGCAAAAGAATAGTAAAATCAATCCTTGCAATGATATTCAAACTTGCCAACAACCACTGCAACATTTTCCAGCTTTTCTTTCGCCATACAATTTAGCTAGTAGCTCACTTGTACCGACAGTTATTTATGACCCACACAAGATTTCAAAATAAAGGTTGATGGTCTTGGCTAGACTTCACTGTGACAAGTTAGCTTGGCATGACTCATGACGTCTTGGTACTTAATGTAAGCGTAACTTCACGTGTACGCTTTCACTACACTTGTTAAATTATGAAGGAGAGTAGTACTCCATAGCATCACAAGTATTCGCAAGTATGGAAAGGATGAAATATTGGACGAGGTTGTGAGCAATTCAAGTCCACTGAAGTTTGTCAAAGGAAGCTGCTTTCCATTTGTATCTGAGATATTATTGGTATTGTATGTTAAACACGGGAAGAACAAGGCTCTAACGACATAATATGCCGAAGTGAAGTGTGTGTCTGCGTCTCAGAAAGAGACCTAATCGTGCAATAAACTCGAGAAAAATGGCCTTCATGTATTCCTAAAGTGTCATTTCTATTCAAAGAAATGTTCAGTCTTCCCATTCCATTACACATACAACATATATATACACACACACGTACACTGGCACACGAGCTTTCTCCAACCGAACTGCATCTCTTCAGTTCCCTTTCCTTCTTGAGCTGCAACCCTCTTGTCTGTTGATTCGTTAAATACAACTCTCTGTCAATAATTCTACTGGGAACCTTTACAACTTGAGAACTTTGTACTCCAAATGAATGTGTAGACTCAATACACCCAATACCCTTTGTGCATACGTAATGCACTTGTACTTGAATCGGTTTCGGCAAGTACCAATCGGTGATTTATGTATGGTGGAAGATAGCATGCAACTAGAAGCTAACTAAGCGCATCGCCAGATGAATCTACGTGTTTTGTAAAAACACACAAACACGCTTATTTTGGAGAAAGCACGCTACATCTACAGCAGAAGGATCACTCCTGAACTAATCGTGACATCTGCTTCATTTAGTTACAAACAGTTATGTGGAACACGGTTGTCTATCTGCATTCAGGTTCCTCAAGGGCACATCCCGTCCTTTGTTAATTTAAAATGCACTTGAAAATCGGAATTTCCTTCCATAAATAAGAGCGAAATCCTTCCTGTTTGTCTGTACTTTTTGTAGGGATGCATGTGGGCTCATCTAAATACGCGAAAAATGTTTCCATATCTCTACCCTTTAAACAACACTCCGTGTTTCTGCTCACCACAAAATGTGACTCTGCAGTAGATCTGTTTCCTCATGAAGCTAGGGCTGGCGGTGTACATTTGTGGCTGAGTTTTCAAATGGTAACGGAGACAGATAAGTACACGAAACTGAAGGAAAGAATAAGGCTCTCCGTGTATCATTTTGTGTAGAGTAGTTGGACTAAAGATAAAGAGGTCTCTATGTATTCAACACACATACGAATTTCTACACACTAAATTTCTCTCGTGGATTCCTATCTGCTTCAAAGAAGGTCGTGTGGAAGATGAAGTTGGTCTCTCGACAAATGTAGCCATTTTCTGCGGGGTCACATACACGCATCTTGCACATTTTTTCTACTTTGTTTGACAACTGTGTGTATGTAAAGGGTTAATCTGTCTTTGCCGAGTGAGCATGAATGCTAAAATAGAACTCGTGTGCCTCTCAGCAGAAAATATTTCATAGAACCATATTAAAAGTATACACAACGTCTGCTGGAAATAATTCTAAAAGCCTATACCTTTAAACCGAAAAGTAAAAGGTCTCGGGATTTCAGGGACTTTCTCTGCAAACACTTTCTCTTTGGATGATTCATTCGCGTAAATTGATCGGACTGACGTCGAGAGATCATTCGATTACTGAAGTTGACTTAACAAGTCACCCATGATTAGCCAATACTTAAAAGATAGTAACTGACTATTGGTGGGTAGGTCATTTGAAGATTGCGATCTGAGGTTAGTATTATCACAATGTGTAGAGCATAGCACGAGCATTCAGGAGCAAACAACATATTCAGCATTACATTGAGCTGTCATGCATGAGGGAAGCTGTTGAATTCTAAGTCCCTGTTTTTCAGCTCCGTTAGAGATTGATGAGTTCATAATGCTGGGCACGCTGTAACTTACCATTTCATGGCATTTCAGGATATGAAAATAATGAAAACGAGACCCTCTCTTCATCTCCGACAGTAAAACTCACTTGACTTCGTTAAAGGATGAAGTGCTTACATAAAACAACATTCAGTCAACTCAAACCAGTTCAATTTCGTTGCTTTACAGCACCCGAAATATGGAAGCAAGTTGAGCTAAGTCTCATTTCACATTTCTACATTCACCAGTCCTTTTCGCTTTACAACTTTAATGGATCTTATAAAGAATCGTCATTATAACAAAACAGCCAACATTGCCTCATTCACAATAACAAACTTCCAGACAAAGTGACATGACAAGTCTTTACTTCTTCAGTCTACCCTTGGAGAAAAACTCATTGCCAACAAACGATACTTTTTTATGTCCTCTTTGAACTATTACGTAGAAATGTCATCCAACTACCTCCTAACGTGTTACATAATTTTGTAATTTATGACTCTCGCAATTGAAGGTGTCACTCATTCCTTAAACTAGGCCAAATATACCTTACACAAAATATCCCATTATACATTTGTCTGCTCCTTCCAATGCAGAACAACTCATTCATTTTGTATCCACATTATGTAACTCGGAAATAACTTCTCGAAGCCGGATTTTCGACCTGACTTTTAAAACTGAATCTCTAAATAAAACATAACACTATCTCATTCGTCGACATTTTTAATTTTAAACCAATTTCCTACTTTTTGGAGTGAGAGAAGATTTAAATTGGAAGTGATCAGAAGTTTGAAAGTTAGGTGGAACGGAGCACACAGCAGCTTCTTCTGCTACCTTCAACCTTCAGTCAAAATCCAAACTGTCCATAAATCAACAGACCGTGAATGACAGAGTAAGGAAGAATATTAAGCTTAGAGGAAGTGAAAGTTGGAGAAAGTAAACATTCGCCGAAATGAGAAGAGAGAGTAATGAAATGTGAACATCTACATTATTATAGAAAGTCAAGATCTCTTCGAATCGAAGAAATCATTCAAAATGAGAAATGAGACTCCTCTTGATTCAACAAGGCAGAAGTCAGCTAATTTATCCCAAGTCAAACGCACTCCACCAAACTTACCTTCTCCTTCAGCGAACCTTCCTTCCGTACAACTTCTACAACCACTCCATCCAAACAACAAGTCTTCACGAAACGAGAGAAAGGCATCTTTGATAAGGTAGTTCATCGCATCTACTTCATGATAATCTCTTCAACTTCATCCAAAATGTTACATCCTAATATTCTTACTCTGATTCCGTCTTTTACGCAACAGGCAACAGACAAGAATACAAGTAAGCACTGACTACTTGTTTAGTTTATTCTTTTTCTGTGAAGCATTTGACTACTTAAGTTCGATTTGAAGCAGTCTAAAAACTTGTAAGTTGTAATTAACTTACTATATTAAAAATTATCACAAGTATGCTTAGGGAAATGCACGAGGAGTTTTGTCTTTTCTCGGAACCCCTGAAACGAATGGATGCAAAGGGCCGTAAGAAATGTCTACCTATACAACTTGAGACATAGGAAGGGAAGTACCTTCCATATTGACAACCGGATATTTGTTTCGTTCATGTCATTTCTTTCAAATGAGTGAATTCCCTCATCAAGACTGAAGAAAGAGTTCTTGACTTTACGTGTTTAATCCTTGGTATAATAATTCGCAATATTTGCTAATGACAAGACCAACATCATCTAACGCAATTATTCATATTACACTCCAGTAAGCTATTGCTGCATTTTGCAGAACTGCACACAAACTTAAGTTAAGTAATATTCCAATCCCTCACAAAACCCCCCTTACTTGCGTATTCATACAAATATAAACCCAGAAATGCACAACAGAATCCCAGCCTAGAGCAGAACATTGAATTGCATTTTAAATTTTAGTGTATAAAAGTAAAGCACTCGTCTTTTTCTGAATCAGTCACGCGTGACCCTTATTAACATCTTCCATAGGAAAAACATCCTACACACACTCTCTCTCTCATTCACCGTAGACTTTCACCCTTGCATCATTTTTCCACGCCAGAAGCAGTGTACGTCTATATCGTCGCAACGGGTCTGGAGAAATGCGTGAAAGAACTTGTGACTGGAATGACATAGAAAATAAGTTGTTGTTGCAAAGGGACGATAGGAATAATGGGATTTGTTTATAAAGCATCTCAATGTCTTTCGAATAGAGGCTTTCACTCGCTCTGTCTTATTTGCATTAGAAGAGCGAGCGAGCCGTTTAGAGCTCTCTATACGTGTGTGCACATGCATGCATGATGGGTTGACAGATCAAAGAATGAAGAATGAAATGGCCAACTGGGATTTCGTTTTTTGAGTCAACCCAGCCGAGAGAAAGAAGGAAATTGAGCTCGTCCTTCCTTCTTTTTTATTTACGAATCACAAAAACTCCCTAACAAGCACAGCTTTCTTCGTATAATTGCACTTCTCCACACTTCTCTCTTGTCTCGTCTTCCCCACTTTCCTTCGTCCCTGTCATTCTTCACCATACTTCACATCTTAATTACTACCAGCTCCTACATTCGTACCGTACGGTCAACTTGGTTTACTTTCAGGTCAGCCTATGGTGAAGGTGAAACGGTGAAAGTAGGTGAGCGCAGATAGGCGGAAGTCATCGTCGAGGTCGAAAGTCGAAACTCCATGAGCCACCAACTTTTACCAACATCGAGGCCGCAGGTTAAAAAGGAAAGTTGAGCGTCGTAATAAAATGAAGCATATTAGGCTCATCGTCTGTCTGCATATTACACAAAATGATGAGCCCAATAAAAGGCAATTTATTTCTCATTTTATGACTTGATCACTTTCATTCCACAAGCCTTCTTTTTATGTTCTTTCGTACACAAAGTTGCTCACAAAGTGAATACTCCGAATGAAAGGGTTCTCCACCACTACAGATCATCTCTCAACACTTCACCCACCCTTCCTTTCATTAATAGCAAAGTCTTAAATTTTACTCGAAAGATGAGAATCATTTCGGAACAAGTCTGACTAGCTATGCACACAGCGTTCGACTCAAGACATTCATCTCACACTCACATCACTCACTAAGAAGTGCAGCTGAAGACACGATGGGAAATCAGCTGTATAACTTGCTATGCAAATCATCCTCATCATTTCCATCATTATCATTATCTCCTCGTCTGTTCTTTTAGACCAAATCCTTTTGACTTTTGGAATCTTTCTCCTTTGAAGCCCCATCTCTCTACTTGTAGCCTTCCCTACTTCCATTCTACTCCTTGTCTTAATCCAACCATGAAAAGTTTCTTGAAAAATGCTAATTCAACTTATAAGCAGAGTGCGTGTTTTAAAGCCCACTGCAGTAAGGAGTAATCGACATAAAGAAGTCACGAGGGCTGAGTGAGTGCAGCTCTTGACATGATACAACTACTTTACTTACTTTTAAATTACTCTCTGATGATGGTGATAGGCCTATTCATTCTTATCTCATGGAAGTACACACACACACACACGCACCGTCCCAGCTTTCGACACACGTTCATAAGCAGTAGGAATGTCAAAAGTGAAATAAAACTTTGGAATTTGTCCCAAATAGCCAATAAAAAGTCGTGAGGGTATAAATGTATTTGCACAAATATGAAATAAATGTAGTAAAAGTGGAGAGTTCCTTCCTTCCGATCCCTCCTTCCCTTTCCTGCATTTCCATACAAAGAGCTATTAAATATGAGGAAATATACATGAAGGTCTCTGGTGGATTAGAAGGGAAAAAGTCTCTCTCTCTCTCTAATTCACGTATCTCTCTCCACTGCTACCTCCCAGCATCCGAGTAGCAGACCTCCGAGAGTACACAAAGTATACGGAGAAATGCACGGAACATTTAACTCCAAAGTTGTGCGTTCCGATGTTAAAAATGTTTAAAATTTTAATAATCCATTTCCATCCCGTTAAATTAGATGAAGAAATAATTCCCAAAAGAGCAACCTTTTTGCCCTGTCTTTGGCCTCGGTTTATTTCGAAGCTCAAAGTACCTTCCATCCAGTTCCACACACTCCTTCTTACTTCTTGTGTGTTATCCTCGCCAACCTTGCATGCATTTATAACCCTTCGCACAACACGGAACAACAAAAATGGAACTTCCACAATTTCCTTCCGAGGAAAGAAAGAGTAGGAAAAAATAAGGGGATTAAAATTACCCTTCGACATCATCACGAGTTTGAACTCACGATCTCTAAATTCCCTCAAGGACTACTCCAGCTGTCTTTCCCCTATAATCTCTCTCGCATCTATTTCTAGACATCATATTGATTAGATTAGGTGTTTTATTGAGACCTACTCACCCCAACTATTATTTATAGACTCATATAAGCATATCTGCATTAATCCCGAGCTTTTTAATGACACACGCAACTCCCAAGAAGAAGATGCGTTTCTCTTGCACTTAAAAACTTTCCATTCTTAAACTTCCTTCTTTTATTCTTCCAACTACTGTTGGAATCAAAAACTAAAAGTGTGTATAGCCGAATTAGCTGGAACTTAAATCTTTTTCTTCGGCAAGACTGGAATGAATCGATTTCTTAATTTGAGTCAATTAACCAACAGTCTGTCTCGTCGTAGACAGACTCCCTAGAGGCTTTCTTTCCAAAGCTAGACGAGTTTATTTCGTTCTACTCTACTGAGTGAGGAATTCCTTACAGGATTATACTTGGAATCGGATACCAGTGTGTATTCGTATTGATTTCAGCAGAAACAAGAGGATTTTCCTTACGAACCGATGGGATTTTACGCGGAGAGATGAGCGAGTCCAGGTGAATAATATTATTGCACTCTACGAAGCAACTGCATCAAGAAACTCGAAGTGTAAGTACAAAGTAAGGAAGCTTAGAGTTTAAAGGAATTTAAAAGCAGTTGCTTACTCTCGAGTAGATTTGAGTGTAAAGAAAAAACAGACAGTTCGTATGCATGGGAGAGAGGGTGATTCCCATTGCAATGGGGAGAAAGGCAGTGGTGGTTGTAAAAGAAGGATATCCGGGTAAAAGCTCAGCTTTCCCTGCCTGACTCGCCTTCTGCAGGAATAATAATCAGAAGGAAGAGGTGAGCCATAAGGAAACACACACTGTAGACGCTCTAAGTACCCCATTTTCAGGTTTTTGAAGTGCATAATGCGGAAGAACTCCGGTGAAAAGGTAAGGAAAAGGTGAGTGCTGCTTCTACTGCATAAAAACCACTACTACTCTTGGTGGTGATGGTGGTGGTAGCTAATTCGCTAAACGAGCCTTTGTGGTTTGTTTCTTACACCTTCACCGAATCTCTCTCACACAATATAGTTCCTTTCTATCCTTAAGCAAAGTCATTTTTAAACAGTCACACACATATGAAAGACAAGTGTGTGTGTAGTAGTGTGTACAAATGGGGTGAATCTGTGACCGAATTGTTGTCACAGAGTGACATTCTAAATCACTCAAATATCTTAAAGAGACGAGACGAAGAGTGAAAGCCTTAAAAGCGTTGTGACGATACGAAGAGTAAGACGAGAGGAGCTAAGACACTGTCAACATTCACCTGGGAATTAAACGATTCCGAGAGGGAGTGAAATGACACGCATAGTTGGAATAGGTTGCCCTCACTGAGGGAGTGGTAAAAAGTCTGTTGCTTTCTCATATCATCCAAACTACTGCATAGCAGAGAGTGCTAATGGCACAGTGAAAGTCTTCGTGTGTGTGTCTCTCTCTCTGAAGACAGTAAATGTAATGCTGGTGGCGGTGGTGGTTGTAGGGAATGTGGAAATAAGTAATTTAAGTAATGCACTTACTTGAAACCAACTCAGGTCTCTGTCTCGGTTTGGCTTGGTATTTTTTAAATAAGGACTCTACTGGAGAATATGCGGGTTTATTTCTTGGAAAAACTTTCCCTGAGAAAGACTCTTAGCGATGAGGGTAAGAAGAAGAAGCAGAAGAAGAAGAAGGAGGAGGTGGAGAGAGATACTTTCGGTGGTGGTAGTTGTCAGTAGTAGTGGCAGTCGTAGTGGTAGTGGTGGTGATGGTAGAAGGAGAAAGCCATCTCATAGAATAATGTTTCTCCTCACTCGTACAAATTCCTCTCTGCTTTCCTTTCACTAACAAATCCTGATTCAGTACCACGACAAAGGACATAAAAAGGGAAATAAATGTTGGAAAATATTACAATTTACGAAGAGTTGAAAACTTATTATTAGTCTTGTAGGGAAATGCTCCACCAGCATCGAATAACAAGACAAGGCCAAACTACTTAAACACTCGGAAGTACTCCATCTCGCCTTATTCAGTATGTTAGATGTCTACACAACCTTCTCTTGTGCATTAAACTACCCCGAGAAATAAACTATGCAAAACTTTCTTCCTGAGAATTTAAATGAACTCTCAGGTAGCAGAACTTACACTAGAAGAGTTTGTGTGTATCATCTCTTTCCAACAACACAACAAACTAAGGATATCCGGAGGAAGAACAAACACAATCCCTCGCTACTAAACTCTTTTCATGGACGCTTCGTCGACCCTCCTTTCCTTAAAATGGCTATTTACACCACTTCATACTAATTATTACAAAATTTAAATTAACTTTCTAACAGAACACACACACTCACTTTTCTGTACTTTTCTTGCTTTCTGCAGATTTGTCGCATTCACACGTAATTATATTTCTATGCAAGAAACACAATGTAAGTAAAACATGGAATCTACGCGTAACTTCTGTGTAATGCTGTACTCTAGTACAACCTTATTCGGAATCCCGTTAGAATTTAGAATATTAGTTAGCCTGAGGATAAAACCTTCGTAAGAAGTCATAAATGCCGGATGTCATCATTTAGAAAGAAGACTCCCTCTCACTCGTTATTGCAAAACTCTCAGTCACTCTTCCTTCAATGAAGAAGGCTTAGCTTTCGAATATACGAAGAATAAAGATACTTTGACTTGGCATCTTCCTCGTTGGTAATGAGAAGCGTAGAATACGACTCCCCTGGGCTATGCCACAGTCTTCTATAATGTGAATATTATTTCATTCTCTAGTCTCATCCTACAACACATTTTGTATCACATTTTGTATTTTATTACACGTTGAAAGAAACTTTACAACGTCCTTTTTGGATCGAGCTTTCCTCGCAGAATAGCGAATGACTTCTTCACTACTTCCTTCTCTATTAATTCAAGATGAATCTAAGGAGGAATAATATGGAAGGCCAGTCTGAAGCTGCAGTCAGACCAACTACTTCAGTTTTACATGTTAGCTTTCTCTCCTCTATGATTAGGCCTTTGTACTTTCCAATAAAAAGGAAGAACTTAGCATTCACTCTAGCCTAGAAATATCTTTGACCTTGTCTCCACAAAGCACTTTACGACCTTATCGTAATTTTTAAGACTTGGCTTTCTCCAACTTTCTCTTTTATACTAAATGAACTTGTATTCTGGTGAGTTCGATTTATCATAATTTGGTGATGCAAACTGAGTCTGTATTAGCAGCCAGGAGTGATCCATAAAATTTTTTTGATGAGTTCACTATCAGGAAACTTTTTATCGCGTTATCGCGAACTGTTAAGATGGTGTAAAAAGAGCTTCTTCATGTTTCGTCAGTTACTAAAAAAGTAAAGTAATAACAATGCTAAACTGTTGAAGGTTAAAAAATTGAAATCCGCATTGCAATCTTGAAACCGCTCGTCCCCAATAATAGACAAGCATACATTTCAAAAGAAATACTTGCAATTTAAAAGCATTTTAATTTGTAGAAATCCTAGCGTACATGCACCGACATCACAAACACAAAGCACAAGGGAGTGAGTCCTTTCAAGTCGCTTTCAATTACGAATTTCATCACCTTTGAATGACTACGTGAATATGCGTTTGCAAAGTAAAATCAGAAATGGATTTTGTCTCTGTGAGGCGGACCTCCTGGGCTGATTTTCGATAAGCCAGAAAAGGCACTCCATTTCCTTTCCATTTCAACACACACAAATATATATTTACATTTAAAGCTTCGGCTCACACGACAAGTCACATTCAGAATTCACCCAGTTGATCGTCTTCATTGACACAAAATTACTCAAATTGTAAAAGTGCTGCATGTATTGTGTTTGACAATGTGAAACTGACTTACAACTGGAATAATTTAGATGCATATTATAAACGAGGATTCGATCCTTTAGAAAACAAAATTTTACAAAGATTTCATCTGTCTCTCATTACCTCCTAATGGTAACATTCTGAGAAAGCAGTTTCGAAGCACATGTGCCTATATGCCTGCCTATAATACCAGCATTCACCACAAAACACGAGAACAGAAGTTCATCCATCCCTTCCAATAGATTGAATCGAAAAATCTTATTCTAAAAGTCTATTTGACCTCATTAGAATCCCATTTCATTTTAGTGAACGTAGAAAAGTCTTTCGAAGTGGTTTGTAACGAACTTCTTTCTCCTTCCCTTCTTTTATCGGCAACATTCTGATTAGATTGTCGCTCAACGAAATTCTATCCCGATCCCGATCAAAACCAAGCTTTGGTTTAGATAAGACATGCTACGTGGAAAACGTAATGGGTTGTTTTCAGCTTTAAATGTAACTTACAAGTGAAAGGTTAAAGAAATTATTCACATTATTATATCCCTGTAAGGCAGAAAAACATCAGGATATCTTAGTCTCAGTTTATTTTGTTTTGGGATGTCTTCGCAACATTTATCATTTACTGTTTGCAGAAACCATAACTTTTGCAGTGAAAGGCTGAGTGAGTTGTACCTAATATGATAAACTAAATTAAGCTACCTATACAGACAGGCATGTTGCAACTGAATGTATATTTATATTTCTAATTGACTGTCTGTCTGTGCTTCCCACTGCTGCATAGTGTATCCCTTAATTCCCTAACTCACACACGTATGTCTAATACCCTATGGACTGGAGAAATCCCATGGATATCTTTAGGTACACACGGACAGACAGAATGCAGTTTAATGTGTATCTCTCTGTTCTTTAATAAATTACTCACACCCAGTTAATCTGATACCACCACCACCCTCTGCTTCACTTTCACTTTGAGTCCAAATGATACCAATTTAAGCTTCCGAAGTCAAGGATGCAATTCTCTTCAAAACCTGATACATTTCCACAGCCTTCCGACTTAAAATATTCATCAAATTAGAAAGGTGAATATTCTACACGCAAAAGAACCACACGTAGAAAACCGACGAAGACAACTTCCTCCTGTAGATTAAAGTTAAGATGAGAGTAGGGTGAAAGTTAATTTGAGCTGGAGAAGTCTATAGTAGTCGTACTGGAATTAGTAATGTTGAGGAGCGAATCTGAAGCAAAAACACTTTACATTTCGGACAAATGTAGTAAGTAAGTAGTAAGAGGCAGGGTGGGTATGTGCAAGAAATGTTCTGTACAAACCACCGCCCATTTCATTCAAGCGTCTTCCAGAATACTCTGCGTATTCTTTCTTATTGCATTTAGACCTCAAAAGGAAATTAACTCCATTAAATCTGTTGCTGTTAGACTCAAGATTGGTGCAATTACGGGAGAAAGTTGTTACTTAACTTGCCATAAGGGATTGAGAGACTGAATGCATCCCATTCACGTGGCATTTTCTTCCTTCTACTTTTTAACTTCCTCTTTAATGCTCTCTGGGACTTCTGTAGTGGTGGTCACTCAACGCATCAATCGATTCTAACCGATCCACCAACCAACCTTACTTCACAATCCTCAGGGTTGTTACAAGAATCACAACTTCCCCTACACTTTCCTCTGCAGCAATCATCAATTCACAAACGCTGCGTTCAGCTATATCTTCACTTTCCCCTAGTTTTCAATCTCAAGCAAGCTTGTTATGTTGAAAGGTACATAGTACACACTAACAAAAATGCTACTTGCGTGGGTCGAAAATTCAATGAAATGATGAATACTGGTGATGATGATTTTGATAAGAAGAAATGCTCGCCGTTAATGGACGTGAGGTGGAGATATCGAGTTTAATGATATAATGATACACAAAACCCCAGACACGATCACCTTGTCTTACGATCATCGACACAGATAAGGAGACAGAGGATGCTATTCACAAGGTTTACAACAAGACTCTATTCTCCCGATGAAGAATCCAGAAGTATCGATAATTTGTCTTGAGCACGCACACCATTCCCCATTTTCACGTCCATTACTGTTACTTTTCTTTAAACTGCTGGTGCTGCAGGTTTCTTCTTATTTGTACGATCAAGTTCAATTCACACAACAAAAAGCACCAGCTTTCTCCTTGGCCTACTCTCAAACTACTGAATAAACTACTTTCTCTCTATTAACAAAGACATTCAATTTATCCAGGAGTAATTGAACTTGATTGAATTAGCACAGAAGTATCATCATTTTTCTGCAAACTGCACCAAACTTCCGAGACTAGAACGTGGGAGGCTGGCATGCTGGCATTATTAACTATATACCTTTAATGACTTAATAAATCTACTGATAAGAGATTAAGGCATCTTCCTAATAATTCAATTAATAATTATAATCAAGTATTAGTATGACAGAATGTCCGATAAAAATTAAAGAATATTTATGGAACAAAAGGTTAAAGGGTACTTTCACCCATAAGACTCTATTCGTAGTGTTTGCTCACACGCACAAGGATTTGTTAGTCCTTTCTTAATACTTCCTGTAATTGAGTGTAATTGTCATTACAGACATGACAGAACTTTGTGCATTTCTGTAAATGTTTCCTCATTCACAGAATTGTCATGTACTTTATTATTCTGTGAACCCGTTAGCTAAACGAGCTCATTATCCGATTTACGACGGCCTATTTATTGACTGTCCCTGAGCAGCTACTTCTAAAATTAAGTCGATAGATGACTAGAGCTTAATTCAGAATTTGCAACCTCATTTTCAAACACACAAGTCCCTTATATGTTGCAATCTTGGTCACATTAATACTTTGTTTATTCAAGCTTTCACCTACAAATGTCAGTTCAGTCTTCTACAAGCTTTGAAATCCGTACTCCTGTGCAACAGTCAAGTATTACACAAGCACACAAAACACACTCCAGCCAGCTTACAATTCAAGTGGAAACTTATGTTTTGACCTGCATTCGTGTTACACAACTTCCCCCGGAGTTGTTTCGTGCAGCTAATGTTTTTTCTACGTCTACCTTAAATATTTGCCAAGGTGCAGACTTAGCAGAAAAAGGTAAGAATAGGAAAAAATGCAAAAGCCAAGAGCATGAAAAATGACTCGATATGAGGGAAAGCCACAAAAGAATCCACATGGGGAAGTTGGGTGTCACGAGAATGGAGGATCCGTCTATCTCTGTCTCACACACGAATTGAACAATTCCATCGTTCACCTTCCCTTGTGTGTGTGTGTGTCCCAATCATAATGCTCTTCTTTCCTTACGTGATGGATATGATACAAACCTTAGCTTTCCATAATCCCAACAACCCCCTTCTATTTCATATTATTGGCAAAGAATGTCCTCTTTTTCCCGAGAAGTGGATCCGTTCTTTTATTCTTTACAGATAGAGAGCCAGAGCAGAGAATCACATCATCATAAATCACACGTTTTCCCCGATGGAGTGACTCGGAAATAAAGATTTCCATCCACCAGACCAACCAATACACCACACTACACTGGCAGCCTACCATCATCATCAAAAGTGTGTCCTCAGAGAGTGAGACACAAAATGGACCGTTTCCTTCCCTCGACTAAATAAAAGCTGTTTCATACCAGCAACACCACATTTTTCTCTCATTGAGTCTGTTGCACCAAACTTACTTAAGTTTGAGATTTCCTGACCCTCATTATATCCATCCCATCAACAGCTCTGTGTGTGTATGTACTGTGTGTACAGACTCAGCTTTAAACTCAAATGAACTTTCTCTCTCCAAACTGGGCCATAAACACTTTTAAATCCACTATTGACTATTGCATGGACAAACATAGTTGAGCACTCACCCATCTCTATACTTTCTATCTAATTCCTCCTCTCTCACTGAATGACACACACACACACGTTAAATACGAAACATTGTTCTCCTGAGTGTCCAGCCAACAGGAAAAGAAGATCGAAGTTTCGCCAAACAGGAGCGACAAGAGAGACGAGCCCGGGTGAGTCAACACAATAATGCGTGTATTGGGAAAAGCATTTGTCCCACGTTCATTTCAAATCTTAACTGCATCTTCCTCTCCACCTTCATCCTGTCGTCTTCCTCACAACGTATGACATTCTTTAGTATTTTTGTCACAAAAGACACATAAGCATTTCCTTATGGAAGAGCAGGAGATAAATTTACTCGAGGAGAAAGTAGAGACCGAATACACATATATACACATCTATATGTATATACAGAAAGAGGCATGTAAGACGGATTTTAGAGGAGAAATCCCTTAAAAGCAATTCTAACCCCGGGGCAACGAGGGAGAGAACACTACCCGGGTTGAATGTTGTTATCACCCTGAGAAATAAAAGACTCTCTGAAGGTGCATCACTTTCCCCTTTACTCTCTCCTTTTGTCTACAATCACTGACTTAACCTTCACTAAGAGACCAACCTGAAGATGGACGTGGGACTCAAGAGTCTCCTCTGTGAACAAACTGCAGAGAAGCTTACTAGAATCAAAGAAGCATTAGATGGAATTTTTCAACGAACAATTTATTGATCTCTTTTGTACATAATGAGGTGAGCCAGATAATTCACCCACCTACTGCTGACTGCTGACTGCATACATTGTTGCATGCCACCTACGTGTATTTGTGTCAAAGTGTCTGATTCATCTTCAATTTCTGTAGTTCTCTTTCACCACTTCTTGAGTGAGATACATTCATATTACGAATTCTTTCTCGCGAACTCCATCTCCCCTGCTGATGTACTTACACGTATAACTTATGTACAAATATATTTATTGAAAGGGATGATAATACACTTTACGAGTGATTTGGTATTCATACTTTCTTTAAGTGCTTGTCCTCAAAATTTACAACCAGAACTTCTCAAAAATGCACCCCTTTGCATCACTCTAAAACTATTTTTAATACAAGGCTACGAGCACACCACTCAAAATTTGTCTTAGGGGATTGTCCACACATCATAAATAACTAGATATTTTAATAATGAAATTTTACATGAAAACAAATTACATTTTGGGGGGATCAGACAACTGACAGAATATTCAATGTGAATTGTAAACCCTTCTAAACATTACTTTACATAAGCTAAGAATTTGTGAAACTTAACCACAACCAAATTACATTAGTCCCCCACTTGACATCGGCTCAACAACAACAACAACAACAAGAAACTTTCACAACCCACAGAAACGTGCAACACGCAATTCGAGAACTCCTGGAGCAGCGGATTTTTTCAGTTAAATACTAAAAAGTGAAGAAGAACAATACACTTTCCTTTCTTTTGGCCAGCAACGCATTTCCAGAAATAACTCTGTTACCACTTCCCATGAACACATGTAAATATTATGTCCTACTCGAAAGAATATTTGTCTTAAGCCATCTTAAAAAACTTTCACTGTTTTCTATCCAGTGAAAGTCAGCATGCGAAAACCGCAAAGAAAGCCAAAATACTTGTGACTATGTGAATGGTATGTATGAGTGTGTGTGTGTGCTTTTGTGGGTAACCAAAAGAAGCGTACACATATAAATATAAAATACACTTTGTTCACAACTTTTTCAACAAATTGGATAACAAAATGAATGAGACTGTTGTGCTGGGTGCAAATACACAAAGCTTATTTTTGCTTCTGCTGCATTACCCACATTGAAAAAATCCTCCGCTCGGGTGTCTCCGTTTTTTCATGTGAATGTCGGATTTAGATTTGTAACGATATGTCATGCATTCAGACTTTATTTCTTCTTTCCATTAAATAAAGAAAGAATGCAGAGAGAGAAACTCTTTCTAAAAGTAAGTCAGACACTACACGACGAAATTTATATTGGATATTAGACTCTCTTTGTTTGCTCCCTTTCTGCATGGCGATGTGATGTAAAATATTATCCATTTAGTTAGAGTACAAGAGTAAACTTGTGGTGGTGGGACACAAATAAGTGTGTCTTTCACTGGCAAAGATTGCCTCTATCGAATGCATTTCCTAACTCAGTGAAGGGTCTTCCGGAACACCACCCGGGGTGCTTTTTCACTCACAAGTCCTTCTCGCTGACGTAGCTCACAGCAAATGTACACTGTCCATCCTAATATTTGCTTTCACACCCCTTACACGTCTATTTTAAATTCTACGTACAGCATACACAGTCCCTACCATCACGGGCTTCAAAACTTAGTGGCACACTTTCTTATGGACTTTCTCTGTCTATCCACAGACTCATATTGGTATACTCATTTTTTGATCATCATAATCATAATGATTGTTATGGCATAGAATTCCTTGGCCAATCCTTGTGAAAGCTCTAACAGTCCGTTCGCCCAGTGTGTAAATATGAGTTCTTCATTGGCCAACATGATGGCACAGTCATTACTTTGTTCAGTTGAAAGTGGAAAGAGGAAATTCCCTTTGGTTTTCCGGCTTTTCCCATCCGGTAGTGTGGCCGTCGTGGGTGCTCCACTTGTAATGGAATTGAAGCTTATATTCCCAGAAAGGCTTCGGCTCTTAAGAACCATATGAGAACAACTTCCATTCATTCCGAACCTCTCTTGTTCTTAGTACTCATATTTTTTATTATTCCTTTTTATTACAGAGGCGTCACTAAATCCCCTCCAATGCATTAAATCAACCCCTTCTTCTTCATCTGCTTGCTTCCCCTTAGTATCCTCTCAATGTGTACTACATCCATACGCAATATTCGCCCAGTTTATTCACTTTCCCTAGTGAAGACAGATCACAGACAACTTGGCGAAGTTTCAGAACATCGGAAATCCGATACAGAACAAAATAGTTTTTGCATTCAAAATCCAATGATTCGATTGTTATGATGACTACGATAGACTGGGTTATTTGAGCAGTTTGAAGGCGATCTTCACTAAGATTGGTAATTCTCATATAATGACATTAAGCATACGGCGTGCATTAAGGTCCTACTTCTAATTCCTACCAATTCAGTTTTCAATAAGTTTGCACGCAGAAGTGTCAAAAGCACAAAGAAGGATTTCCTACATGCATTTTTACTAGTGAAAGTATTCATTACGATGTACTGTATGCAAAGATATATTCAATTCGAGCAGCAAAAAATCTATTATACATATACGCGTACGCGTAATAAATAAATATACCTCGTGCCTTGCAAAACAAACTTGGTATTATAAACCCAAGGAGACTTTTACGTAGAGCCTAATGACACCATAAGAAGAATTGGAAGTGTAAGCACGTGTTAGTAAATCATGTAACACCAATGTAGTGCGAGTAATAATAGCCCATTGACACGAAAATATCCGATCTAATAATACAAATTGATAAGAAATCACTGCTAACCACAAATGGGTGTACGCATGCATACCAAATTGTATTATTTTTGTACTCTCCCTGTGGTTTTGTTTTTCTCACCCAAATGCACTTTTAAAATAAGTTCACCTTCTAATCATATCCCAATAGTTTGTATGTGATTTCCTCGTACACTCTACACACTTCTTTTCGTTATTGAATAAACTACTCTGTCTCTCTTACTTTTGCATCAGAAAGAAACATTCCCATTCTCCCCGAGTTTCCCTAAACAGCCTCAACACTCACAGAGAATCCCTGAAAGTGTTGAGCAACATCGCAGTGCAATCCCACATTGAGCAATTTCCCACAACGAATAAAACAATGAGTTTTGATGATGTTATGAAATTAAGGTATTGTCATAAGTCACACAATACTGTGTGCTGCGTACTATAAGAAGCAGACGTAACATTATTAATCTGTCGCGTATTAAATCTCATAATTCACGTAAAATTCCCAAAGAGAGAGATGAAAGCAGCACTGTACTATCGATCTATCAGATCACAGTTTTCATTTGTTTTACTGTCAACCCGTTATTTCACAAGGTTCTTCCTCATCATGTAACTTTCTCCACTTTTAGTGTAGCTCACCATACAGCCAGTTGTCACAAACACAATGATTACTTCCACTGAGGCTTCATCCAGCCCAACACAGCATTGTCCTCAAACCCGGTGGAATTCTGATAATTCACCAAATGAATGAAAGCGATGATCATTTTAATGATGGAAATTCTAATCTCTTTCATCGCATTCTAAGTCAACCCAAATTTGTTTTTCACCCTTTTGTCTTCTTCGTCTCCACATAATCATCACATACTACACATGCATCTCTTCACCAAACTCACCTAACAATAAAGAACTTTATATTCCGTGTCCAAAGTTGCATTCACAGCTTGAAGCGTCTGGGGAAGAAAAACCTACGCGTTATTTCACACCCTTGTGGATTATAACTCAAAGTTAAATTCGAAAATTCCAGTAAAATGTTAAATACGGCTTTCGTTACTCAAGCCTACCTTACGAAGAGGACTAAACACCAATGCAATTCGTTCAGTGAAAGTGGATGTAAGTTTTACTACAGATTTCATTCTCCTTTACGTTCCACTACATAAAGTGCGAAAGAATGAATGCAATTCTCAAAAGATAATTACCACTTTATTCTGTTTAGGCCATTAGGATTTACGTTTATGAAGCTATCAATCTTGAACTGGGAAAAGTGTGTATAATACTCCGTCCCTATAACACATACACTTGCTTTCTCTACGCAGAACGTGTTGTAAAACTCAACAGTTAAAAAAGAAAGATTGATTTCACGGAAGGTGAGGAAGCTAGAGAATAGGAGAAAGCCTGGATGCTGTAGTCGAGAGTGTCTGGAGTATTGACAAGCGAAATCCGGAGTAAGAGGATGAGACAATCTGGATTGGATTTACCTACTTAGTCTCCGGTCGGAAAGTCAGTTCAATCGAGTTAGATTGTTTGAATGGAGACAAGTCAACCGAAACGGGTGAGATGGAAGAAAGATGGAACTGAACTGTGAAAAGTGAGTCATTCATAAAGCAATGCAGGATGATAGTCGTATGGAGAGTTTCGCACATTCTACAGACAAAACTACACACTCTCTCACTCTGTCAGAGGACTCGGGAGGAGTAATGCTATGTCCACAATTAATCTAAAATCCACAGCGAAGGACTCCGTTTACTTCCTCCAATTTCCAGCTGAGCCATTATTATAAGCTTTGTTAAATTGAACTGAAAAGGATCTCTAATCGGACTCGAGAGTAAATAAAAGGGAAATCCACTGCCAGAGATATTCCTGTTATTTCAGCTCACACACACTCGTGCATCTCTTGCTACACTTTCCCTATGGTGAAAGTCCCTACTCGTCACGTGTAATGTTTCGTGGATGGGGAATAGAGAGATGTGGTCTACCAAATTACCACTTGTTTTGCATTGTGTGTCATATAATCGTTTTTAACCTTCCAACGGGATAACCAATTCAACTAATGAGACTCGTGGACTCTATCGCTGCTTGGTGATTAACAACATTCCTGCACAATGCAATACTTACCTCACATACATCATCTTATCTTTTACTCGCCTACAATTCCTGAATTAGGTTCTACGGACTTACGTCTGCTTCTGGTCGCATCTGTTTATTAATATTATTTATTTAAAATGTCTAAATAAACTTGTAGGTGTATAAATATCTCGCGTAAAATCGATTTCTCAGAATGAAGCTAGAAACCCACCTACAAACCCACAAGAGGAAGATCATCTTCATACTTACTTGTATTCTACTAATGCACAAGAGATTTCAAGTTTGTGATGCATCAATAAACGCACACATACCAAGTAAATTGATCCATTAGGGATTTTGTTGATACACAGAAGTGTAGTGTAAACCTACGCAGCCATAATTCGTCGTGGAAATAATTGCATTCCTCAACCAGGAAGCAAAGTACGAAAGGATAAATTACCGGGGTAATTCGCTCACGCAAAAAGTTCATCTAACTAATAAGAGTCGTGAGTAGTAGTGACAGAAGTATAAGAAGTATACGATGATACGATAAGAAGCTGTGGAGTGGAGAAAGTGGGATGATGATTTGGTAATGAGAATGATATAGGACAAAGAGTAGTTCAAGGGCTGGAAGATGATTCTAATTACAACGATGAGATGCAAGAGTGAAGAAAGTGTGAAGAAAGGCTTATAGAGGAAGAAAGAGGGGAGGTGTGTTGGGTGCATTATTACAAGAAAGTCTCAGCCATCCTATCTCTCCCTTCTTCAGCAGTCTTTCTCTCTCTCTCTCTCTCGCTTTCTTTGAGATGAGTGAATGAACGCATAAATGTTCACGGCTCGCACTGCCTCTCTGCCATTAAACAGATGGTCTTCTTGACTTAATAATAATCATAATAATATTCAAAACTAGTTCAAAGGCAGAGATGGGACAAATGCTCTGCTTCCGCCGCATCATCTTCTCAAGACTTCAGTCTAAGCAGCTTATGTCTCCACTCTTAGTGTCAGATCATGACAGAAACCTTCTTGTCCTCATTTTTCTCTAATAATCTCGCTGATTTGTTTCCTTATTATTACACTTTCACCCTCCAAGACACACAAAGCATGAGAAAAGAGCAAAAGGTAAAGAGAAAAAATTAGACTAATACCTTGTGATAAAACTGACGCCATTTGACACAAAGCGACGATCAAAATGCGACTCCATTTGCATGAAGTAGAACGACTCGAAAATGAAGACAAGTGGGACTGGTGATTGTGACTGGACGAGTTATGGGGGTGATTACTTCGTTCAGAAGGGCTCGACGTCGTCCTCTTCCTTCCCCAACTTAAAAATGACAGTCTCATCTTTTCCTCGGTGCTAATTACTTCACAGAATTAAAAGAGTTTCCTTTGATTTCCTATCTCTTTAATGGAGAAATCAAGTTACTCAAACTCCACCCAAGTTTTTTGATAAATGAGGGCGAGAAGAGGGAATATATATGAATTCCTTTCAAAGTCGTTTAAAATCAACTGTCACTTCTCATTTGTAAAGATTTGTTCTCACTGATTGCTAACACTTTTACTCATTACAAAGCTTAGCATGAAATCAAGTTATTTTTATTTAGATTGGCACTGGTAGAGTTCACACCATTCTTCCTAAGTTTTCAAGCCTTCGTCCTTCTCATTGCGCACAAGGAAAGCAATTCGAACTTCCTTGTAACAAAACTGACTTTAGGGTACCCGTTGAACTTCAAAAGATCAAAGGTAAAGTTTCATACCTACGCAAGACATTGCACTCTCAAATACTGGGATCTAATAGAAATTATTAGCTCACGTTAATTGTTTATAATACGAGTGCAGTTCTATATTATGACTTGGACTTCCGTGATGTATGTTCCAAGTTGAAAAAGTGTCAGTCACAGACAGATCTCTGAGTACATGATCCTTTGATTGGTTAGTTAGGTTTCCGCTCTAGTTGACACAAACTTCAGATCAAGGACGACGTGGGTTAAACAAGTGCAGAGATTCATTAACAAGTCTTGCATTCCTCTAATCTCCACTTAAGTTCCTCACACCTGACTAACTCGGCAACTTACAGTTGGCAGTACAAACCAATCATTTCCCTTATGAGTTTACCTCAAGGAAATGGTCTGTCTTACTCTTGAGTGTCGCACTGCAGACTGCAACCAGCAACCAGAGAATCCTCGTTACTGATGAACACCTGTAGTTACTCAAAATCTTATTAATCCACTGGCACTGGAAGTAATCTTGGACTACACTTGAAGACTGGTCGAAGACGTTGTCGATAATTGGTGAGGAGTGGATGAAGAAAAGTCAACAAACGAAGAGAGAGAGAGAAGGAAGGCGGGGTGGGTTGAGACAACCCTTGTGCACTTTCTCCTTTCACCGTCCACCCTTCGACAGACAGACAGAGACTGAATAAGAGTTGCAGTCAGTCTCGCAGGCTTCTCTGCTCGTGACAAATTCTGTGATTTGAATGACGAATGATGATTAAGGAATAGTGTTTAAGAAGATATTTTCAAATTGGTAGAAAGAGAGTGAAGTGTGAATGAGAGAGCGAGTGAGTAGAGAATGGCAAATGTTCACCCCCGAATTATCCGAGAGTGAGTGAGGGAAAACCCCGGGGAGTCTCACACACTGCAATTTGTTCTACTACGAATCTACTACAACCAACAACCACCAGCCTGTTCTGGGTCTAAGGCTAAAGCGCAAATGTAGACGTGTTCTGGATCTCGATGGATGGAAATGAACAAACTCACTGTCTCATTCTCTACGACATGATCTTTCGGTGACACTCTGTGCAGTTATCGAAATCACAATCTTTTTCTGTCACTGGACAAGCCAAGCCACAAGCACAAGTTCTACCCTTTCTCTCACGAGGGATGAATTGGACTTCTAATGTACAAATGGACTCTAATCGCAACTTGAATCGTCCATTACTTTCGTTGAGTTATTATAATTCAGACGCAAGTTAACACTACTTAGAGAGGGTCGAGTATGGTACGGAGTATGGAGGCAAATCGTATTACCGAGAGTCCTTTCCCGTTGTGAAAGCCTGATTCGCCTGACTGCCAGGAAAACGATGTTAAAAGCAGGTTTAAAGAATTAATACTTCATACAAGTAAATAGATAGAGCGAAGACAGAGCAAAGGCCAGATGGTGCGTTATGCCGTAAACCATTAATGATTAAGTGAGCCCTGGCAGGGTGTGAATGAAGAACTACATTGACTACATAACAAACAACGTCAAATGGACGATGTTCTACATCCACATTCTTGGAAGACTAATCAACACTCACTTTATTCTTGTCCAGTGAGAGTTTGATTACATACACGACTTGTCTTGTACTTTTCACGAGTCTCAGGTGACCCTTGAACTCGCAGCTTTTTTCAAAAGGTTCATAACATCTCTTCCGTAGCAGAATATGTTGTCATGCAATGACGCTACTCCAACAGCTTTGCGAAGTCTTTTTTGCTACAGCATTTCTTAATCTTATCTAATTCTGTCCACAATCTGCAAGGAACGCAAATATATTTAGAATGATGCTCTCACCTCGTGTAACCTTGTGTATTTTGGGAAGTACATTATTATCTTCCTGGAATTTACATACTCTGCATGTGTCTTCCAGAAAACACATGAATAAAAAATAAATATTGAAGTAAAAGAAGGGTGACCAAGCATGTCGTTCTTATTGTTCCATCAGGTCACCCTGCTCACAAAAGAATAGAAGGGAGTGTTGTAAGTGGACATGCAGTAGGAGCCACCCAAGGAATGAGATCTGTGAGAACAGTGAGAAGGAAGGAACTGTGGAGAAAGCAAGAAATGACTCCCTGCCATATATCGTGCGGGGAAATCGAGTGCCAAGAAAGAGAATGGACATTTATGACAAGACATAAGGGTAATAATAGCGAAAATAGCTTTATGTTTGGATGAAATGTAATGGAACACATGTAACTAGCTTAAGTGGAATGTTCGAAGGGATCAACTCCCACATCTCCTTGAGAGATGAAACGCATACCACTGCCACCACCACCGCCACGATTCATGCCTCGTTTGTACTACTTTAAGAAGAAACAAATAATGAGGAAGTACAACTGACGATATGACGACTCTTTCCTTGTGTCACAACATATGCATAAGCAAGCATCACTAGGAAAATATACAAGCTCAAGCTAAAAGCTCCCTTTTTAGCTAATCGTTGTCAGACTCTCTCCCACATGATCATACTTCCGACAAAAGAACAAAAGACAATCATAATAATGATTCTTCTCTCTGTGTACTAAAAGTAAAAGGGAAAGATGGGTACAATAACAAATGTACACAAAAATCCACCCCTTTTCAACCAAAGAGAACGGGCAGAATTGTGAGTAGTAGTCCTCCGAGATGGACTTGGACCAGAGAGAGTGTGACAATGCGAGAGAAGCTGTAACATTTGTCTCGAACAGATTTCCAGCATTCCCAATTCAGTGAAACAGTCTGTTCTCCGTACTAAAATGAGACGTAAAGTGCATGAAAGAATGTTTTGGCAGCTCCAGCTCATCTACTTTATATTGTCCATTCCTTTTCTCACCCCTCTGTCATCTCCACTTATGCTCATCCTCCTTTAAAACACTCACACAAACCGTCATCGTCTCGATGTGTGTCTATCATGGTTCCTAGTGGTAGGAGTCGTGGTTCCACCAAAAATAATCTTCACTCTCTGTGCCATACAACGAACATTCCACATCAAACAATTCACAGAGTTATCGGAGCATTTGTAAAGTTTCCAACTTCCTGGGCACCAAAACGCATTCTAAACTTGCAGGAATTCCTCAGTCATAATATGTAAAACAGTTGCTTGATTCGCACGAGAGGACTACTGAGTAGCACATTAAGTAAGAAGGAAAATCAAGAAACTCATGTGCTGTTGTCGATTTGTTGGTTTAATCTTTGATTGCCATTTTGGTGTTCATCACATATTGTACATTCACAAGCTGCTAAGTTTAACTACGGCTAACTATTTGGATATTCTGATTATATGCTCTTCTTGAGCACACTTCTTTATCAATCCACAATCACGTCCAATAATTTTCTGCTCCAGGTAGAAATTGGTCTCATTCACTGTACTGTATCACTTCGTTAGATATTGATTGCTTATTTTTTAGGAACAAAATATAAATAATTCTAGATACTATATTGCATAAAAATAATTCACAAAATGGTGTTTACAGTCTCATAGTTTAAGAAAAAGAACGAATTCTTACACAACAAGGGGAATAATATTATAATACCAAAACTAAACCTTTACTAGAAAGTACACGTCTCATAATAACTAGAAATAAAAACCAAAAAGCTACAAAACTATGAGTTGCTTCAAGTAGCTGGTCCTAAAGCGTCAAGCTTGATGAGGTCTCATTTTCCCCAACGACTATAGCTGATGTCATTGGTGTAGGTACATCGATAATTATAATTACAGTAATTACAACATAATTAGGAGGAAATAGCTGAGAGTAACTCCAAGAGAAAGTCCAATGCCGAGGGCTGTGGTGACAACTCCATTTGCATCTTCTTGATCTTCTCTAGACACCAACCTGAAATAAGTTTTACAAATTCATCACGTTGAGAGCCAAGTTGAGAAGATTATTATTACATGGCTTTCCCCGAATTCTTACTGAGGTGCATTGACGAATACAATGTTGGCTAAGTATCCATTAGAGAACCCAAAGAGAAAGCTGAGGAGTGCGAATTCGATGTCTGACTTGAAGACAACCGGTAGATGTTTCCTCGGATGCAACTGACACATCATCAGCATCGGCAGCATACCTATCCGCAGGAGTGCAAACAGCAGAGTCCAAATTGATGACTTGTTTGGCTGCAAGAGTTGCACAATTTACTCACTCAGTACACACTTGGACTGATAATGAGATACGAAAATACTCTGATAGATAAGAACTCTTACAAGACGGAGTGCACCAGATAAAATTCGTCCTAGGTAATCTCCACATGCAAACACCAGGAATGCCACAACTGGTACATAGTACTTTTCTGCAAAGAGGATTTAGCCAGATTTTATTTTCTTTCCGTTTGCTTGCGTCATGAATTCACGATGGACTTTTAAAACACATACCGTTCCACAGCGATGGGACATCCTCTGAGACGACTAGAACCATGAGGGCTGGAAAAGCTGCCAGTGTTACTACAAATATCAACATTGCTGAAATTGCTTGAACCCAGACCTAAAGAATAGAATTAATGAATTAACTTGAACTCACTAAAAGATTATAAACCTTCTTGTAAACGTCCTATTTATCAAAATACCTTTTTAAATATCTGCCAAGTATTGCTGGCCTTCCTGCTTTCGTTGGGTCTGATTCTCGCTTGAGGTGGATAATTTTCCACCCACCTGTACTGCAGATTTGACTTGTCTCCCATGTAAAACTTATAGAACAATGTCCGAGGTAGGTAGGCAGACATGCATACACTAAATAACAAAGATCCGGAGCCAAGAAGGAAGTAAATGAATGCAGAAGTGACTTGGTCCGCAGCAAAGAAGATGGAGAGGAGGTTCGCACTTGCTGCAAATATTCCCCCTAATGCTTGCCCTAAAAACATAAACCACACGGCCCACTTACAATATGAACAAAACAGTTTACACTAATTCGCATTACATAGAACTCCTCAATAAATTACCCGACATGACAGCAGTCGTATATTCCGCAGGAAATCGACCCACAATGGAAAGCAACCCGCATTGGAAAAATGCACAGAATGCTGCGGATAGAAGAGATAAATAACATCTTTATGATACACAAATCCACCATCATTTCTGTTGACTTGTTGTAAACTTACAATTCATAAAAATAACGCTGACCATGGTCACAGTGAAAAATTCCTTTTGCCCTGAAAAATGAGATCCATTATAAATTCCAAAATTCTGTACCACTCAGTTTTAATCATAAGAATCCCTCTATCCAACAACTTACATGGATCCGTGTCAATCTGAACAAGCACAGTAGAAGATATGAAAATGCCTAAAGTAAGAATTAAACTAACGACCATCCTCGCGTTAGCCGAAATCCTAAAGGAATAAACTCATTTAAACTTTTGCTTAGATTTGTTACACAATCTTTTCATTGTTTGTGATAATGTCTCACCAGCGAGCAATGAAAATATTCAGCAGAAAGCAAATCGTACTCGGAACATTAGACGCGATAGCGAGGTACGATGTAAAACTAGCTTGGAATGGAGTTTTCCCATGAAGCGAATGTAGAGTGATGGTCTCATCCACGTCAGTCTCATTTGACGGTCCAGTATTGTTCACATCGCGGAATTTGTACATCCAGTACTACATAAAATTAACACAATAATTCCATATTAAACTTCTTTTGTTTAACTCTCATCCAGATATTCTCTTTCTTCTTTAGATCCTCCAGGGATTCTTTTATGGCATGCCATCTTGTCACAATAATTCGTCTAAACTCTAAACACATGTGGATTAATGTCTCACCTTATCTGCATTGATGAAAAAATTCCACGGGAGAAGTGTAGTAATCCCCAGGAAATAAAAGATTGCGTAAACTCCCCACCACCTAAGATTACAAAACAAAACATCCTCATGACGTGAGGAAATCCAACTTTCCAACAAACTTTACTTATTAAATTTTGTCTGGAAGGAAACTTACTTGTCCCGTGGTGCCAAACAAGCAACCAAACCTCGGTCATCCTGGTCTTCAACAGTCGCCGCTAGAAGATCTTCTTCCTCGTCTTCATCCTCATCATACGCCCGATTAATACTCTGGATGTACGCTTCCGAACGGAAGTCTGACTCTTCTTGGTCGTTTGGAATGGTCTGGATGATATCCTCAGGGTTAACGTTGACACTGGCCATTTCAATTCCGTCTGGAGTGCAGCGTCTGAAATAGTCTTCTCGATGATGGTACACCACGAGCGTTGTGGTCTCGTCCCCTTCCTCGTCCTCCTAGACAGCCAACAAGGATAAACAAAGTTCAGATTCAATCTCTTCACTCGTTGCTTAAAACTTAATACTTAATACCATTACCTCTTCTTCTTCGACTTGATTCGAGCCGTGGCTGCTGATGCTTTGGGCCAGGATGACTTCTGTCCAAAAGTATATTTGCGTGCGAGGAGGGACTATTAGTAAGCAGATGTAGAATCACTAAAGAAGCGTTGCTCGTGTTATTAAGATTGTACCGTGGAGTATGACAGATCAATATTAGGATTACAAATCAAGTACACACTCATCCTTTTTCAAAGGATTATCTATAAACTGTACGTAGGCTTTATATATAGCAGTCAATATTTAGATATACTGTTCGAAGATGTGATGAGTATTACAATCAAAGTACAACTTAAGGTGATATCTGTCATAGCTCCACACTTTGTGATATCTTTCGTCCTTTTATAATCTCAAGTCTGGTTGAAATAGTTTGAACAGAAGTGAGTCACTTTTATCTATTTTTGCAAGTTAATAACACAGATACTCTCAGCTACAGCAACAGCCTTCAAGGATATCATTGTCAGTTAACTTCCTAGCAAGTGGGACTTGTAAGAAGTCCACACTGCTAATTCTCACTTGAATTCTCCTATAACACCCACATTTACATTTTAATTTCCGATTTTACGTGAATTCGAATGATGATTATCTGTCTAATGTTATTAGGCTATTTTAAATGATGAATGAACTAATGAGCTTTAGAAATAGGTCGACAACTGATTATACACCAGAGAAATTGGGTGTGAAGAAATGAGTACAAGAAATCAGCTGGATTCACAGATTCACACCTCAACTTCTGCCAGTATGAATGAAAGCAGCAGCAGCAGCAGTAGCAGTAGTACAGAAATGTATGTGCTATTGATCCTACACGGCCACACATTTCTTTGCCCTTCTATTCTCTATTCCTTTGAGGCCTTTACCCTTTCTTATTTGAGTATTGGAGATGATTCACTTTTGTTCATGTTCATCTTAGAAAGCACTCAATCCTTCATCATCCTAAGTCCAAAGTCTAAAGGTGAAAGGTTGTAGGCGACTTTCAAAGGATACCTTAATTGAGATGAGAAAACAGTTTACATGAAATCAGATGAGTGTGATGAGTGGGTGGGAGATGATAAGTAGTAAGTGTTGGCGATGATTTGACTAAGAGTTCACATTTAACCTCTAGAAGATAAGGATGAATAATAATATTACTTGAATATGTAGCTATTTTTTATTTCCGTCTCAAAAAAATACAACTTTGCATACACTTTTTTGTTCATTTTGGTAAATTGCTAATCTTTGAAAAGTCTGTCCTATATTCTAAATCCAATTACAGTTTTTTTGTTGATTGTCACAACTTAAAATTCAATGTTGAATGGCCAGTCCTTGTGGGTCTTGGCTGAAAGTTCCGGACAACCCCGACCATTGCAGTCCAACGAGTTAACGACTTTGACATCATCTTCAGACAAAGTGAAATCAAAGATGCTCATGTTTTCAATGAGCCGACTTGGGTTCACAGTTTTCGGAATGGCAATGATATTTCGTTGCACCAGCCACCGAAGAACAAGCTGGGCTGGACTCTTGTTGTACTTCTTGGCTAGTTCGACAATCCTGGGGTCTTCGAGAAGCTTAGGATCAGTTGGTTTGGCCCAAGGTCTGTCAGCCGATCCCAATGGAGAATATCCAGTCAAGACGATATCCTTAGATTTACAGAATTCTTGCAACTTTGTTTGGTTTAGCCACGGATGAACCTCAACCTGCGAATTAAATTAGTCATTACATTTACATTTTGTCGATACTTTCCCCGATGGACACATTAAAACCGGATCAACCTGGTTGGTAACTGGCTTGATGGTTGCAACCTCAAGCACGCGATTGATTTGCTCTGAGTTGAAGTTAGAGATTCCAATGGATTTCGTAAGTCCAAGTTTCACGCATTCTTCCATTGCCTTCCAAGTGTCGACGTAATCAGATTCACTTGGGAACATTTGTCCATTAGGATCCACCGGAAACTTCGTTCCTTGCTCTTCCAAATACCCCATTGGCCAATGGATGAGATAAAGATCAAGATAGTCCAATCCCAAATCCTTCAGCGTTTGCTTGCAAGCCGGAACAACCATGTCAGGTCGATGGAAAGTGTTCCACAACTGCAAATTGTATCGCATGATATGAGTTTTAAAAATTCGATGATAACGTTACAACCCCCAAAGAATTAACCCCTACGAAATCAATACCTTGCTCACGACGAAAAGGTCTTCTCGCTTTACAACTCCTTCCTTGATTTTAGCGTTGATTCCCTCACCAACCTCATTTTCATTTTCGTAGCAATGAGCACTGAAAGTTCATTTTAAGTATTTAAAGCTCCATAAATATGTTTCCAATTACACATGTCTCTTTAGATGAGTTGTAAGTAGTCTCAGCTTACCCATCAATATGCCTGTAGCCGGCATCAATGGCAGCCTTGACAATGGTTGTGACTTCTCCAGGTTTAGATTTCCACGTGCCCAAGCCGAAAATGGGCATCTTCAGTCCATTGTTGAGAACCACCGAAGGAATTGTTGCTGCCATGATCAAACTTGTTTGCGTAGCTTTCAAACCTGGATTAATAAACAAAATTCAATAAGCCAGTCTGCAATATTGGAGCAACTTTTTAAAATGCCATGCAATTCTGCAATGTTATTTCACCTGATGTACTCGGAGAGGAAAGAGGGAATGCAAGCCAAAGTCGGAATGTGTCTGACTGTCACCCGAACTCTATTGCTGGAGAGTTTTGCTATAATAAGGTTTGCCAAAGCAGGAGGGGCTTCGAGTCTTCGAGTGTGAAAGAGGTTTTACGTAAAATGTAGAATTGTGACCTTGGCCTTGGCCTTCCCAAATTCCAACCCATAAGAGATGATATTATACCGATGAAGATGAAACTCAAGATCCATGCAATTTACTTGCAGTATAGTATATAGTTTACAGTATAACATATAACACTTGCATTTTCTACGCAGCAATTACAAGCCGACATTTCACACTGCTAGCAGCCTGTAACCCTAATCTACCACAATAATTAGCTTAGGATACGGATTTATTTTACTGATGAATAATTTATTTTACTGATTTAAGATTACGGATCATGACATCATGAGCAGCACTACACATTCCAATATCTGTGCATGCATAGTACTTAGCGCTGATGATGTAAAGAATTTCACGAACTTCACTTTATGTTTCGATACATCGAAATCGGTTAAATCTTTCTTATCATTTCATTAAAAGATAACACAATCTTCAGAACCAATCAAAAATACAAACTAGTTTGAATAAGTTTACATAAATCAGCGTTAACTTTGCATGGTTATCGGTGTTTTCAAACTTTGACAGCAACAATTTCGCAATGTCATAAAGCAGGCATACGTATCTAAGATGAACATCTTTTAATGTTGTTTAGACGCCTCAGCTCCATGCATTTTTGGATTTGGAAGCGATCACCACCACCGCCACTCATCATGGATATGCCCGATAATGCTAAAATTAAAAAGAATTACGTTCGTTACGCAGCGTTTGACCTTGGAAATATTTGTTCAATATAATGTTTGTCATGCGTCCAGGTTTTTAAAATAATTCAAAATGTTTGTCAACTCTTGTGTGTTCATATTGTATACTGTTGTCAGTCACTTCCAGCATTTCCACTTTCCTGTTTAATAAATGATACCTGTAAATAAACATATTAGTTAAGACAAGGGATAGCAATAAATTTACCCTTTTTTGTATTTTACACCTATCTGATCGGTTCGGAAGTAATCTGAAATTATCGAGAAGCCAATAACTAACAGCGTACACGGGATCGTTTTATTATCTCAACAGAACTGAAGAACTGAACTGTCACCATTCATCATGATTGATTGGATATCAGATCTCAATAGGTTTGTTTTTTGACATGTTGTAAAAAATTTGCAAGTAGATCATGAGAGGAGGTATAAATGCTTTGCTTGCTTTCATAGGTGTGGTGTTAGTCGTCGCATTTGTTTGAGCTGTTCGGTAACTTCTGTCACATCACCTGGATTGCTTCATCGTTTCCATAAAGCTATGAGTACGATTATATTTTAAGATGTCAAAAAAAGATCTTGAGTAGCTGTCTAACGAGATATTTCTTTCAGGGGCTTTGAGTTTGGTAGTCCTCGTTGGACTTGCTGGATCCACTTTGGGGGCTGCTGCAGACTCCAGAAAGGCATCAATCAGCGTCAGTCAACCCAAAGCCGATGAAAATGGACTTGAATTTTCAATTAGTCTTTTAGGAGGTAAATATATTCACACTATGACCATACACATCCTGTCATTCCTGTCCGTCTAATAAAATGCAACTCATGTTGTGTGCTTACTTCTGCAGACGTTAAAATCAGGGGAAGGATGGGCCTTGGACTTCCACTTGCTGTAGGCCAAGCCGTTGACTGTTCCTCTGGCCCTGGCGTCACTTGTTTCGAGTATGGAGACTTTGCTAAGTTGACTTTGACCGAGCCTGTTGCAGCAAACGATAACTGTGCTGAAGTAGAATGGACTTCCACGTACGCTCGAGAACTCCAAGACTGTTTTACAGTTGATGAAGGTATGCACATGTACGGAGGAGGTGAGACACTTCGGCAGTATTGGCCCATCAATCAAGAAAAGCGCAACAAGAGTCCTTTCGTCACTGGAGATTTCCTCCAAGGACAAGACGTCTGGTATGGAGGCGTTGTCGAAAACTACTGGATCTTCTCCAACGGAGTGGCCATCCATGTCAACGAAACGACTCCACTTTTCATGAGTACATTTAATACAGACATTCACTCCTCTGCTTTGTATAAGGCCCCAGAATTTAAAGTCTTCCCGTATTCTCGAAGGTTACGACACGGACCGAGCTTCCCAACTGTGTTTCTATGCTGCTGACCAGCAGCCGTACAAGAAACGAGACCAACTGACTCTCAGATATTCAGTCTGTGTAGATGATAACGTAAAGGCTGTCCACCAGACAGCAATTCGAAAGTACTATGACAAACCTGAGGGACTTGTCGACGAGAAGATGCTCCTATTCCCTCTGTGGTGCACGTGGGCTCAATACAAGACTGATGTCAACCAAGAGAAGGTCCTTGAGTATGCCAGAAGAGTCGTGAGCGAAGGATTCGCCAACAACTCTCACATCGAAATTGACGACAACTGGGAGACTTGCTACGGAAATGAGGAGTTTAATCTCGACAAGTTCCCCGACCCTGCAGGTACACACAGGACAGGACATCTCGAACTTGCGATTTGGTGATTATAATATCTATCTGATCTGCGTTTGTTTAGGAATGGTCAGAGAGTTAAAAGCATTGGACATGCGAGTTACGGTTTGGGTTCATCCTTTTGTCAATTATGGTGAGATAAGAAACGCACCTATTTTCCCAAGTAGTTCCTCACTTAAGTGTCCACTTTTCAATATTCTTTCCCAGGCTGCTCTGTCTTCAACGAAGGAGTAAATCAAGGACTGTTCGTGAATGATCCGAAAGACAAAACCGGTCTTAGCGGATGGTGGCAAGGAAATCTGGCCGGAGTGATCGACATGTCGAATGAGGACGCTGTAGCTTGGTGGCATGCCAGACTGGACAAACTTAAAACGGATGTTGGAATCGATTCATTCAAATTCGATGCTGGAGAAACTATATGGCTTCCTTCTGCTAACAAACTGGCCGGTAACCAGGAACTCGGTCCCAATGACTTCACTACTCAATACATCGACGCTATCGCTTCTTACGGAGGACTTGTCGAGGCTCGATCTGCACGAAGAAGCCAAGTAAATATGAATGTATATCTATCTCTGCTAAAGCTATTCTATTCTAACAGTCAGGGTGTATCACCCACTTCCTTTAGAAACACGCCATTTTCACCCGAATGTTGGACAAGGATTCCAACTGGGGATACGACAATGGACTGAAATCAATGATCCCCACTCTCCTGTATATGGGAGTCGTTGGGTATCCTTTCACCCTCCCTGACATGATCGGAGGAAATGCTTACGGAGAATGGCCTAGCAAGGAACTCTTCATTCGATGGCTGGGAGCCAACGTCTTCATGCCTTCTGTTCAGTTTAGTATCACTCCTTGGGATGACCATTACGATGCTGAGGTAACATCCCTATAATAAGCACAAACTGATGGCGTCTTCCCCACTCCATGGCTTAACTACTCCTAAAATGTGGAATTCTTAGACAGTGGACATCTCCAAACGTCTCCTTGCCATCAGAGCGCAGTACCACACCCAAATCTTGGCTGCAGCTAACCAAGCAGTTCTTGATGGAAGTCCAATCAACCGACCTCTTTGGTGGGTCGATCCCACTGACCCTGAAACTTTCACCATCGACTCAGGTCCCATTCAAATTCCCAAATGTTGAAATTCTTTAATAATCGAAAGACTCAAAATTAACCTAACCTGCCAACTCTTTAAAATTGCAGAGTTCATGTTGGGCGACACAATTCTAGCAGCTCCAGTGTTGGAGGACGGAGCCAGAACTCGTGACATTTACCTTCCAGCAGGAACATGGGTTTCAGGAACCACTGGTGCATCCCACACAGGACCCACCTGGCTCCGAAACTACGCAGCTCCCTTGGATTCAGTTCCCCACTTCATCAAACAATAATTATTCTTCTATGAACCACGAACCATTAATTCCTTTATCATAATTTCGATAATTAATAAATGTCATTTCGTAGTCCTTAAGTTCCTGTGAACGAGTCCCACCCTCGTGTCTTATTTCTTACGGAAGGATGAGGAGAGAGCGACTCCTTCAGTCTCTCTTGGATCGTCACCAAGTCACGTTGTCCTCTCGCTCTCATCCTCTTCTCACATGCTCCTCACTCTCATTTCCTTTTTTGTATTCACCTTCTAAAAAACACTGCACAGCAGTGCTTGAGTTATTTTCGAAAATTGCATTCTCTTCTGGAAAGTCGCCTACAGTAAAAATGATCTCTTTGCGAGGAAAATCGGAGGTTATCATCTCGTAGCAAGAAACATTGGAGTACAGCTGTTCCGTCAAATTATTTACTCAGGTGAGAACAGTTATTGAACGGAAATTGTTTACAGGTAGATGTACTGCTAACGAGTTTCATAATTTTGGTTTCATAACAGTAGAAATGGGGGCATCGAGAGTATGTGCAAGTGCATTAACATTTTAAATAAACTTTAGCCGTGTGGTAAAGCGGTAATAGTGACAGCTACGTAAGAATTTCTAGGAATGGGGAGTTTGTTTACGAAATATTGAGATTGTGATGAAAAGACCAATTAATTTTTATTCTTTTCCTGGTTGATTGTTTCAGGAAGATTTCCCTGGAGGATTTTCGATCAAAAGTCTTTCTGCATGTCGGACAGCGAGTCTTAGCAGAAATAAAATATTGAGCTCTGAATTCTGTGGTAACATTTAATTGGAGTGACCGGCAGGGGTGGACGAGAAACATCGCATACGCAAGACAGGTGAGTTGCGAAATTATTTCCAAAGAGAGAATACCAGTTGGGATACAGATCGCATGTGTGTCTAATTAGATACTGCTTCTGAATACTTCTGATTGATATTGATTCTCTCATTTCTTCTGGGAAACTTCATGTTTTTTGTTTTTAATCAAGCTAATCATGTTAATCGGTTTGTTGTTGCTGAGCAGGCTGAGGTTGGGACTGTGGGCCACTGTGGGGTGCCACACTTGTCATCGTCAATCATCATTGTACAATTTCAGAAAGCAGCTAGAGGCTAGAGGATCCATTTGTATTCCAAAATGTGTCCTATGTGGCTGGTCTACTTTATCTTCAAGTATTTTCTCATGATAGCTCCACTATGGGCTTTATCGTTTGGATTTGTGGGAGCGGCTGCGGAGGTCATGTCAAATTCAAGCTTGAAGAAAGGTACCTTTGACCCTGCATCCATTAAACAACTACTAATGGGATCAAGTGAAACTGTAAAGGTATCCATAATTAGACACAATTACTTTTCATGATAATTCAAGTAGATATTGCTTATGCAGTCAAGTATAAATAATATTTGGGGTTATTTATTGTCTATAATAGATGACATTTGACGAGAACCCGTCATGGCCATCAAGTGACAGTAATGTGATAGGCTACGAAATTACTATTACAAATCCTGAGATAGCCATTGTTTCACCTGAGATAATTCCGATGAAAGATGCCAAGTTGGATAAAAATTCATCATATATCGAATTCAACGTTACTGGTCAATTCCTGGGAAAAACTAATGCATGCGTTAGTGCTGTCGAAGGCGATAGAAATGTCTCCTCCAAGCAAATTGAATGTTTGCCTGTATCTGTCATCAGAACGCCGTCAGCTGTTGATAAAGCTTTCACTGCCAGCGTCGCGATTCTGGTTTCTCTTATATATATTAACATGGGAGCAGCTCTAGATCTTTCTACTATTAAGGACACCCTTCGAAAGCCCTATGGTCCCGTTATTGGACTGTTCAGCCAGTTCATAATTATGCCTTTGGTAAGAATCAAGTACAAGTAGAATATTTTGTATTCTTTGTTTAGGAAAAAATTGTGAGCACAAAAATAATTGTATTACAGTTGTCATTCGGGATTGGGAAACTTCTTTTGTCAGCCTCCCCAGTGGAACAGTTGGGCTTGTTTCTCACCGGTTGTAGCCCTGGTGGCGGAGCTTCCAATGTGTGGACACTAACTCTTGGGGGCAACCTGGATCTGTCTGTGACAATGACAACGATCTCTACTCTATCTGCGTTTGTAATGATGCCAGCTTGGATCTTAACCTTGGGTTCAACGATTTTCGATGAAGCCAACCTCACTATTCCTTATACAAAGATAGCTACATTCGCTATAAGTCTCATTATTCCTCTCCTGATCGGAATCGCTATTCAACGCTGTTCCACCAAGATGGCCAAATTCCTAGTGAAGTATTTGAAGATTTTTGCCCTAGGCTTGATAGTATACATCGTGATATTCGCCATTTACATTAACCTCTACTTGCTTCGCCTATTATCTTTACGAGTGATACTTGCTGGAATCCTTCTTCCTTGGATGGGATACTTTGTTGGAGGAGGACTAGCAATGCTAGCAGGACAGAAATGGGAAGACGTGATTGCTATTGGAATTGAAACAGGAGTTCAAAACACTGGATTGTCTATTTTTGCACTGAGATTATCTCTTCCTCAGCCAGATGCTGACTTGACTACGGTACTTCCAGTCGCGGTTGCAATCATGACCCCAATTATTCCTGGAACTTTGATGTTGATTCAGAAATTAAGAGAACGCTTTCAAGGAACTAGTGAAAAAGAAGGTTTGACGATGGATCAGAAAGAAGACTCAATCACTCCTCTTCAACAAGACAGTAACGGCTCATCGTCTCTTTCCAATGGAAATGGAGCAATCCCTTCCTCCAATCACGTTTAAAGAACCAATTCAGGAAAAAGAGAAATAGAATGATTGTATTCTAAAAATCATCAAAAGAAGAAGCATTAACATGACGTAGTCGCTTAGAAGTAAAGTTAGTAGTCATTGTACTAGTGTGCATGATATTCATGAATACACTGAGATGTATGTACTATCATTATATAGTATTTTGTTGTTGTTTTGTACATTACCGTGTTTTGCGCTTGTTTATTATACAAGTTAGTATTAATTTGAACTTCGAAATCTCAATGTGTCACAAATGCGGCTTTATCATTGTGTTTACGTAGAATCTCCCAGACTACTTATTAGCTCTCACAGCTGTATAGAAATAGCACAGGTATGTGTGTCAAAAATTATGTAAACTGTAACACCCAGTATTATCAGTGCCTAACTTATTTTTCTCTCAAAACTCAAAACTGCATCGTAGTTTTCGCTGCAAAGGTCTGGCCAGTCAATAGTAAGTTTTATCGTTTGATCCTACGTAATAATTTCAAAATATTATTTCAAGGTACTGTACTTTAGGATAACAAAATATAATAGGAATCAGTAGTCAAGAGCTAGTGAATGCAAGTGGGTGCCTTTTAGTAGTAGTAATTATTGATACGTATGTTAGAGCCAAACCTTCCTAACAAAATTTGTGGCTGGTGCACTAGTGTTAGCACGATATACTGGAGTTGTTGAATGGGTTTGTTTTTATTAAAAGCTAAAATAGTAGTAGCACTTCACAAGACTGCATATTATAGTAGAATATCACTTTGACTTAGAATCTGAGAGTTCTCGAATGATGTGTAATTCCGAGAAATTCTTCATTTAAGTTCATTTCAAATCGGTCATTCATCCTGTCCTGTCGATTCTTTATTATATTACAAATCGTATAAGAAAGCACATTTCAATTGCAGTTGTATTTATATTATAGTGCAAATTAAGTATAGAATGTTGAGTGTAGTAACGACGGTCGCAACATGTAGCGTGATCGATGGATATGATTATTGATTAAACAGAACTTCAAAATGAATAAACTGTTGAAAAAATCTACTCCTGAAGTGTATTCTAGAAAGTATGCCTTTGCTACCTATGTTGATACACGACTGATTGTAGATGGACATAACCCTGGAAGACGTTGAGCATGGCGATGAGGAGTTTGGAGAGTATAAAGGAGAAGACTGGGAGGGGTCTGCTGATCGGTTATCCCAAATATCAAGCTCCCAGAAACCTTTCAAGCTGGCCGAATCGAAATACGCTTCTCTGGAACAGTATAAAAGATCGGCTCGAACGAGGGTTGACAAGTGGGATGAAGAAAGTCTTGCTGGATTGCTGTCAATGAGGACACAGGATACAGGGCCGGTTGTTATAGACCAGTTGGTGTCAAAATCATGTCAAGGAAAGAAGTTAGGGAAGGATAATTTCACTACAGATGAGTATGTGAAGCTGCAAAAGTCTGACGAGATGGATAACATCGTGTCTACCATGCAAGCTGTAGAAACTCTTGCTCCTTTTGTGAGTAAAGCAGTACTTAGCATTAAGAACATTTCAATCTGCACTAAAAATAATAATAATTTTTAATCCTGTCAAAATTGCTTCGGTTGTAGAAACTACGAAGGGTTTATGGACGGTTGGAGGACGTCGCTGCCGTGAACCTTACAGGAATTTATAAGAATCACATAGCTTACGCATCGTCTAACGTTGTTATCATTTTGGACTACATGAACAACTCTCAGCACTGCCTTCAGGGTCATGTAGGACTTCAAACAAAAATATTATTATAATTAAACAATAGTGCTCAACCTCATCCTGTATTATTTTGCAGAGAAACACAATAACATCCTTAGTGTTAGAGGAGAGGGGTAGATTTCTTTGCTCAACTGATGCAGGGAGAAAGAGCCTAATTATAATTTGGGACACCATGACAGGGTAAGATCAAAATGATCAAATTTACGAGTCAAAGTTCCTGAGAAACTAGTTAATTTGAGTAACGTCTGTGATTACACTCTCAAATAGAAAGCCCTTGAAGTACTTTCCAGCTGGTCATAATAATCAAGGATCCATTTTTGCCTGTTTTACTGGAGTTGATTTCATTCTTGCATCAATTGGGGCTGAGGAAATGAACAAGCAGACTATTTCTTTCTGGACTTTCGATTCCAGGCATCATACTAAAACTGCTACGCGTAATATAGTTTTCCCATTGATTACTTATTGCATTCCTAGAAAGTTATACATTTAGTTTTTACACCATTTATTTAGTTACGGAGAATTTCCCAAGAACTACCAGTGTGATCAGAGAACTTTCATTTTTGGACTGTCGCAGAGAGTTTTTTGCTGCAACTGGGGATCGGGACGTCATTTTTGGAACATGGGTAAGTCATAAGTCAAAAAGCGTAGGAGTATGCTGACTCTGTAATGTAAAAGAATACATGTCTTTTTAGCTGCGGGATAAAAATCGGGGCGAATCAGTGCATTTTCATAAACCTAAGCTTCGAAAAAAGTTTATAACCAAACACAAGCGCTTTACCACATCAATATGGCTGAAAAATGGACTATGGTTGGCAACTGCAACTGGAGCTGGTTAGTTATTCGATCGTCAACTTGACAGTTAAAGTTATCGTTTGGGGGATTTTCGCAACAGGTTACGTGTGTATTTGGGGTCCCCCTGTGGTTCTGGCGTTAGAAGACCCTCCAGATCCGAAACTTAACGTCAGGGAATTCACCCGATGCTTTAAACTTTGTGAAGAAGGCATCAATGTGTTCACTCAAATAAAGGATTACGTGGTCGTTGGAGATGAAACGGGGATTATCCGGTTCTTTGATCACGATTTCAAAATTCTTCGTTGGGCTAAGCACTTCAGTCTTCCAGCTATAAAGAGTTTGTCATTCAATCGGTTTGACAATATCCCTGAGTTCAAAAAACATTTACGTAAGAAAATTACAACTCATTAATTAAAGTTTCAAACATTTCATGGCAAAGATAACGCAGAGTCTTCAATTCCCGGAGTGGATGACCAAGATCCCCGTCGTCGCGTGGGATCCAGTCTAGTAAAAGATTACACTAAAACTGGATACAAAACAAAGCAGTTATCAATGACGACCATTCCACGACCACCCATGCCTTGTCCTGATTTCGTCTTTGGTACTTCATAATGAACCTCTATCTATTTGCCCATTTTAAGACATTATATCTTTACAAACTTACACCCGTCATTTCTTTGTGTAGCTGTACAAGGAGGTGACGTGTTTTATTACCACTTTAATGAAATACAAATAGATCGCTTGGTTTCTGGAACACCTGGCCCATTCATAGCATGCGACACCAATCCGACTTCGTAAGCTCAAACAAAATCCGAATTCGGGTCAGAGAATATTTAGCACTGCTCAATTTTTTTCTGTTTCTAGTCACCACCTAATACTTGTCACTCAGAAAGGAGATGTTCAAGTGTACGATTATAAGCAGCATAAATTAATTTTTAATGATCGTATTTTCAATCCCAACCATCGTGTCACCACATTGAAGACTCATCCTCTGGGTATACATCTGAGCAATAATGTAGTTTAAGAGTATCAGAATCAGAGCCCTTTTTCACGGCAACGCGAACTTCAGGTCAATTCGTAGCCTTCGGATTGGAAGATGGTCACATAGCGTTCCGCAAGACTTACACGTTCAAGACAGCTATACCTCCCATAGGGGAAACCAAGGGTCGAGTACTGAAGATAATTTTTTCTTCCGATGGACTGAACATGGCATATTACGATCGAAATCGAATCATTTCGGTCTTCAAGTATCTTCCAAAAGGCAAAGGTTGGCTTTCCTTGGGACGGAGTCGAGCTCACAGCCTCGAAATCATAGATATCCAGTTCTTCGACGATCCTGTCACAAAGCAGACCCGACTGTTTTCTGTAGGGCAAGACAAGCGTTTGATTGAATACGATGTGGATCGAAGGTTGTTGTTAATAAATTTCCTTTTTAATAGTTTGTTTTCATAAGTTAACTTATTAATTTTTAATATCATTCACACAATTCACAGTATGGACGAGTCAGGTTTGTACATAGTGAAGATCACGCGACTGGAGGACACGTGCATCCCCACATCACTGGTTTTTGACGGTCCACCAGAATTCGGAGTGGATTGCGTTACATTCTCAAACGACATAGTAAGAAAAAGTATACAAGTAAAATCTTTGCAAACGATTTTTAATGACACTTAATGATCATTTACATTTCTTCGATATCTTTAGAACAAAATGAGAATATTTTCGTACGAAGA
This sequence comes from Isotomurus palustris, assembly GCA_034696625.1. Taxonomy (NCBI): domain Eukaryota; kingdom Metazoa; phylum Arthropoda; class Collembola; order Entomobryomorpha; family Isotomidae; genus Isotomurus; species Isotomurus palustris. Next base: position 8,581 of record JAQGAD010000157.1, on the reverse strand, counting down.
AATGAAAGTGAAGACCACCTGTTGCGGTCCAGTTTTTGGTCGAGAACGAGGGATAAAGAAGATGATGTTGTTTCCTGCACAAATGTCTGAGACACGAAGAAAAAACTTTATTGTGTACTTGGTTCGAAACAAGTTGGGCATGATGGACACTCCCTTAGATGGCAACCCCCACAAGTACATGGCTGTTTTCACACACCCTCGAGAACTATTAGACGTTGCACTTGTTCCCGAGGAAGAGATGATTTTTACTGTGGGCGCCTTGGACAACTCCGCATTTGAATGGGAAGTGTCGCCACGGGCAGTAGAAGCAACAGTTCTCATGGGAGGGAGTGGCATAGCTCCTTACTACCATACACTCAAGCGCCACTGGGGAGGAGCTTGTCAGGATATCATCAAAGACATCGACATGATATTTTTCTTCTTGAACGTTAAAAGGCTAACCAAGCAGCCTGATATGTACACGATAAACAGGAATATCCGATTGTGCGAAATGTCCGCTGTATGCAGAGCATGTGGGTATTATCCCTCTGAATACGAAGTACGTAAGGATTATGAAACAATTGCATTAAGTCTGCATTTGACAGTCAGGATAGTTGATTTTGGTACCTCCTTATCAGGTTGAATTGATGCTGGATGAAGCTCGACGAATGAAGCAGGCAAAACAGCACTACACGGATGATTACCAGACCGAAATCGCGTACGAAGAATTCGTTAAACTTTTCGTGAACCATTTCTACAGAGTCACCGACGATGACGTAGAAGAGGCGTTTAAATCTCTGGGGTTCCATGAAGAAGGGGAAAAAGATTCATACATCTGCAGACATGACTTCATCAAAAGACTTACTGAAGAAGGTCAGAACACTAAGTACCTATTAAACCTTCCATAAAGCTACTGCACTGATAAATGTTTGAATTTTTTCAGGTGAAAAAATTACTCCACACAACTTCCCTGTATACTTTGAGTCTATGTACGATATTCAAGTCCCCGGAGCCTTTGGCAAAGTCAAATGTCACACAAAGCCATTAGATACCGAGGCTTCTCCCACGCCTGAGTCATCTTCTTACTCCTCCACCACCAAAGATGTTAATCTAGAGACTTCCTCAACTTCTGATTCTTCTGTCGAGATTGAAGAGGAAGAAGACGAAGGAGAAGAAGAAGAGGAAATAGACGATGACATTATCGTCTCTGAAGAAGCCAACGGCGCTGAAGAAGAAGAAGAGGACCTGTCAGGTGAGAAAGAAGAAGAGGAAGAAGTAGAAGAAGAGGAAGATGATGAGGAGCAGGAACAAAGTGAAGGTTCTGCTTCGAAAGTGGCTGTAGAAGAACCAGCAGCCGAGGTTTCTGGAGAAGAGGAGGAAGAAGAAAAGCCTCTTGACCTGAAAGATGACGATCTGTATGATCTTCCCGAGGTAATTGTACCGTATTGTAACTGTACACAGATTTGAAAGTCCACTACAGCCATTTAATGAATTTCCGTAGAGGATCGACCTAAGTTTCTTCCTGGAGAAAATGATTCCTCCCTGCAGCCAACAAACGATTCAATGGAGAGCGAAGCCAGTCAAGGAGTCTCAAGAGGAAGACAAAAAGAAGAAACTCGCACAGAGACGGAAGGAAAGAGAAGAGGAGTTCCTTACGACAGTTCTCAAACAGATTGTGGATCCAAACTACCCCATCCCCAAGAAGCTTCTCAGCACTCTCTACGCACAGTTCTACTTGGAACAAGGAACTTTTAATGTTCCAGACGAGATTCGCTTTCCCGAAGTTCCTCTTCCTGACGAAACTTGGTACACTGAATCAGACGATGAGGACGGCATCCGCCGTTACAGAAGAAGCAAACCTACAGGCTCCGAAAGTCCTACGGAAGACGAAGTGGAAGAAGAAGGCGAAGAGACTACTTTATCCAAGAAGAAGAAGATGAGTCTTCTAAAAGAATACTTGGAATACGCTGGAGAATATCCCGAAGAAGAAGGCGAGTTCTACCATCACGAGCCCACCCGTTTCCACTACGAGGAGTTTGGAGGAGAATATCACGAAGAACCGGATGCCCACGAAGAAGAAGAGTCGAAATTCGACTACGAGGAGTTTGCAGGAGAAGAGGGAGAGATGGATCGTAGGAACATCACTTCGCAGCCAGTTCCAGAAGTGCCTCACGGTACGGAAGACGAGCATGACGACCTGGAGTCAGAAGAAGAAGAAGCCCTCACCAGTCCTCCTTTCTCCGTGTCTACGGAAGGCGGGGCTGGAGCTGGTCGTTTTCCTGCTTCTGACGGAGATGCAACTGAAGAAATGACCGATCTCGAAAATATGTACGAGGAGGAAGACCTTGAATTCGTCAGAGAAATGCAGAAGAAGTCTTTCAAGAAGGACCAATAAACCTGCGTCCTTACTTATTTACATTACTTAACCAATCTGTGGCGTGCGGAAGTTATGAAAAATAATCTCTACTACTACATTGTCAAGATTAATTAAACGTATTATCATATTACAATATTACTCCGAATTCGGTCAGGTCAAAAATGATTTTCATCGGATTTGAATGTGGAATTCATCTGAAATTCCTCATTTGCACATTCCACTGGAGTCTCTACTCTACTACTAGAGAGCTAGAGAGGTATTGATGAGAGGTGAACAAAGTGGAGGGAAGTGGTTGACTGGAGGGAAGAAGCCTGCCACTCTCTCTCACTGTAGGTGCAATGGTACCAGTCAGTCAATGTACTTTTGCTTCACGCTCCTTTTTCCCATGAACACTGAATGTCAATGGACAAATTCTACTTTCGACAGTGACATTATAATATTTATTTTGATTAGATTAAAATTCAGTGCTCTAGCTCACTTTGAGAATAGTAGTGTAGTCGTGTGGTGAAGCTGAGATGCCTACACTCAGGCCGAGGAAAGATACTCAAGGTAATAAATTCCTAAATTCCTCAGGATTTTGATATTCCCAGCAGCTAATTGCTAACAAGCCAGTCAATTAAAGCAAAGGATGTTTGTCTTTGAGCGTAGAAGGGGATGAGGAACAAGAGAGAGGCAGAAAGCGTCCAGCATCAAGGAGAAGTACACGGCAGACTATTGGAACTAGTGAAGCGTCAACGGCAAGCAAGCAAAATAAAAACATGTTGGCGCAAATTGAAGATCATTCCTTAGTTTCATCATCAAAAGAGAAGAAGGTGGTCAAGAAGATGACCACAGTCAAGTCGAGTAAAAGCAATCAAGGTATGGGTTGCTTTTTCGCATTCCTCCTGCCACATAATGCATAAGTTGAAACATGTTTTGAGTTTTGTCACCTTTGGCCTGTAGAAGAAGATCAGGGCGAGGATCAAGGGGAAGGTAGCAAGCGTCCAGCAGCGCCTAGAATTACACGTCGGAAGATTGGAGGAAGTGAAGCGTCAACGGAGAGCAAGGAAAATGAGAATCTGCTGTCGCAAATGGAAAATGATTCCTCGCCAAACGACAAGACGGTTGTGAAGAAGTCTACATTCAGACCGAGAAAAGACATCGAAGGTATTAACTTGTCTCTTCCTTCACATTCTCCTTGCCTGCCAAAATAGAGAATACTTTTTTACATTTGCTTTTGATCTTTATCTTAGACTGGAACGAGGATCACAGTAACAAGGGGAAGAGTATAAAGCGTCAAGCACTGCGAAAAGTTTCACGTCGAAGGTTCTTGGCGAGTGAGGCGTCAATATCTACGGAAAGTGAGGAAGATGAAACGCTGTTGACGCAAATGAATGAGGATTTGTCGCGAAAGGAGACAGAGATGTCTTGGACGAAGAAGAGAACCCTGAAGAAAATGAAGATCGAAGACGAAGTGAAAATGGACGTCGAAAAAAAGATTAGGGACAAAGTTAATGGTGTGATTGAAGTTATGTTAGAGGACATGGAAAATCTGAAGATGGCTGGTGGACAGGATACAGAAGAGATATCGATATCACTGACACAGAAGAAAGAAGATAATGTGGAAATTCTAAACGCAGGACATGAGGGACTTTACAGAAACTATCAGGAAACGAGGAGATTGGGGGAGGAGTTCGCAGTTGAATATTTGACGAATACTGTAAACCATCCTGTACTCACATGTTTCAGGGAACTGACTGGTCCTGATATCAATCGACTTTTGGCCACCGTAAGACAAAGTTTTGTTATGTGTTTTCGCATTTGTTATCCTGGGAAATAATGTATCCTCTTGATATTCTCGTACAGCAAAAGATGAAGAAATTGATGGGAGCTGTGCCTTTAAGCTTAGTTTACATGGGACTTGTCGATTACATGGCTGTGACTATCGACAACCCACTGTACGTAGATGACACCCCGTTTAGAGCACCAATGAAAAATATTCCTGCCAAAGTTACAAAAGTTATGAATGAATTTAAGAGCACTCTAACTTCGTGGGGTGTAAGCGGTAATGACTATAAGCATAAGGAACTCAAGAAAGATACTGCATCTTGAGATCCGAGATCCTAATCCTAAGTTTAAATCTTTGAACAGATTATTCTGCTCGGAAGGAAAGATACTCCACAGCAATGAGCTTTCTGCAAGCACAGATTCCTCGATTCCAGGGAATACAGTTTGACAAAACCTTCGCTGGGATGCTGGCCTCCGTTGAGTCTGAGATATCCAGGAGTAAACAGAAGTATGATTTCATGACATGTGGTACAAAAAAAGTAGCAGATCCTGAAAAATCTCAAGTATCTTCTGCCAACCATGATCGTGTGCAGGACAAAACGAATCATGATTTGGAAATGATTGACGTTACTTCAAACAGTGAAACTGAGTCTTCACTCTCTTCACCTAAATCTGAACGTGCTGGGTGTGAGCCTGGACCTTCCAAGAAACTTCGTCTAGAAGAATCTCCGAAAACTCCAAAAGAACAGGAGAACAAGACTGCAGAAGTTTCCATTTCAGTCACAGTGAAGAAACCACAAGTAAACGCATTTGCATTACTTATGAGCAGAAGCAAAGAAATCGCAGAACAGAAAAAACAGAAGAAACTACTTGACACACCTCCTCCCCGGCCCCGGATGCCTGTATCTCATTGACCTATATAGTACGTACTAACTAAATTTCAGGACTCGAAAACTACATTTAAACTTACTGACGCTTATTGAACTTTAACTTTACTATTCAGTGTGATGTGAAATCTTGATTTTAAAGTACGATTGTTATTTTATTGTAAAGATTCGGATTGATGAGCGACTACCTTACGCACTCTTTTTGAGTGTTAAAAACAATTAACTTTCACTGTTACTTGTTTTATTATCACTACAGAAAGAATTTAATTTACTCCTTGACATAATGTGACTGAAACGCTTAATGAAATAAATGCGGAGGTATTGACTTATATGTCGTGTTGTACGTAACATATATTTATTCCTGTTGATCAGTACATAAAGTACAAAATTACAAGCTATCTTTGGCACTTACGATTTCCCGTATACCCGGTAGACCAGCCGATTACCCATTGTTTTTCGACTTAATCCGATTACATGCATTCTTACATGACTAGAAGTATAAAAGTGGATAAGTGTATTATGGCGAATCAAGCCGTTCTCAATGAGTGAATCTGAGGGCCTTTCCGATAAGAGAGTAGGTGGCTCCGAGTGCCTTATTGGAAGTTACTGCTTTGTCCACTCGGTCAAGAATGCTGACAGGTCCTTCGTAGTTCTGAGGTTGGTTAAATGAGCCAGGTGTCATTTTGTAGGAATACCCGTATTGAGCTGGAGAGCCTCCAGACTCGACATGATCTTCATGAGACTTCCCTGAGACAGGCTGAGGTCCATGATACGAAGGACTTCCGTTTTGATTCACCACCACTGGACCTGGTCCTGACGCTGCGTACTTAACGCTGGCTCTGTCTGAGTAGTAATGTCCTCCAGAGTGAGGTGGAGAATCGTACCCATTTCCATATGGACCTGGTCCTGACGCTGCGTACTTAACGTTAACATTGGCTCTGTCTGAGTAGTAATGTCCTCCTGAGTAAGCTGGAGAGTCGTACACATTTCCATAATATGGGCCTGAAGGAGGAGGAAGTTTGTCCTTCACGACGACTGTTTGCAAAGGTTGCTTATTGGGATATCCTCCAGGACCTGGGCGACCGTAAATTGGCGTGATGACAGTCACTGTTGCGGGCTTTGGAGGAATAATTGGAGCAACGCCAGAATCGTAATCGTAGTAGTCAGCAGATCCCGGTCCTCCAGCGTAAGGCCCTCCAACAGGTCCTGGTCCTCCAGCGTAAGGACCCCCAACAGGTCCAAGTGGTGCGACAGGCACGACTGGTGCAACAGGGACAACTGCTGCAAGAGGCTTGGCTACAAGTGGACCTCCATAGCCAGAATACGGTGAAGCTTTCAGGAATGCAGAAGCACCCAGACTGCTTCCCCCAAGAGAAACGGAAGCTGCCAGAGCCTTAGCAGCGCCTACGCCACCGTAGGGTGTGTCGTAGAGAGGTCCAACGGATCCCTGAAGGCTTCCATAAATCCCCGCTTCCTTGACCAACGCGTCAGGTTTGCCATATGGAGGTCCAGCTGCCGTAAAGATTGGACCAGGATGAGGTCCAAGTGGACTAAACAAAGACGGGATAGGCCGATCGACGACCAGTGGACGGAGTCCCAATCCCAATCCTGTCACAGATTTTCCCAGACTTCCAACTGTTCCCACCAACTTTTCCTTCGCCAGATGCGCAAGTTCCTGGTTGGCTCTGATGGATGCTAGTGACTTGCCAATCTCCTTATCCAAGACAGCCGAATTCAAAGTCTGTTTGTTGTACACTGCAGCATTCAATTGTTGTTTCGCCACGATATCTTCAATAAGCCGTTCCTTCTCAGCAATCGCTGCAGCCAATCGCTGCTTATCAAACAAAGCTGCGTTAAGTCTCTGCTTGTTCAACAACTCAGCTTCCAAGAGTTGCTTCTCCACGATCGCTGCTTGAACTTTCCCCTTCTCCAGAATAGCTGCGTTCAACCGCTGTTTCTCCTGAATCGCCACACTTAATTTCTCCTTCTCCAAAATAGCAGCAGTCAACTGTTGTTTATCCCGGATAGCAGCCTGGAGTCGATGTTGGGTTAAAACCTGAGTCTCATACAACTCCTTATCCAAAATCTGAGAGTTGATTCGTTCCTTTTCTAGGATATCTGCTTTGAGAAGTTGCTTGTCTAGAATCTCAGCGTTTGCTCGTTGACTGTGAAGAATATCTGCATTCAACCTCTGTTTCTGGTGAAGAGCTTGACCCACAAGTTCCTTGCCGAGAATGTCAGCATGAAGTTGGTGCTTCAAATCAGCAACAGCTCCTGCACCAGAGTAAAGTCCATGTCCATACTGTCCATGTCTCAATCCCAATCCCAAAGATCCCAAAGGCCCCAAAGTCTCATGAACTGCTCCTACTGCTCCATAAGGGCTCAAAACTGATTCACCGACTTGTTGATTCTGTAGAGAGGAGTCTGCGGAGTCTCCATCCTTAGACTTCCTTACGTAGCCACCACCGTACCCTGAAAACATAAATGAATCTCTTCGAATTGGAAACTACAACTATGGGGTAATGAGAGAAAATCTTATAAATCTATTTCTAAACTTTTCCTAGTCTTGTAGCATTTCTGCTAAACTCACCAATTTGAAACTCTTGCTTTTGCGATTCCTTGTCTGACTTGGCACTTCCTTCCTGTTGCCTACTGGTCAAGTAGTGCGTCTCTTGCTGTGCCCCAGCAGTCTCCTGCACATTCTTAACTTCTGTGCCTGCATCTTGTCCATTTCCTGGATTTCCAAAAGCCTTCTGAGCTACCAGCAGAAGAAGCACCTAAGAACACACCCACATAGTTTTAACTATAAGTCGACACTCCACCCACTCTCACTCTTTATTCCCACACTATGCTTACCGAAACGACAAGTTCCTTCATTTTTATAAATCAAAATCAGACGTCCACCTTCTCTCACATTTACAAATGCAATGACGCATATCGAAAAGACTCATTAGTTTAAATAACTTCGAAAGTCTTGAGAAAAGGCATCGCACTGGCATGATAACATATTGAATCTTAAATAAAACATTACAAGCAGGAGCAAATAACCCAACAAACAACACAAAACACAATACGCAATACTCGTGCAAATAACGAGTATTACACCCCACGACCCCACCAGAGATCATTTCATGAATGGTTTGATAACACGAATCACCTAAAAAGTGACTTAGTCACTTTGCTTGTCTACTAGTTTTTGCATGCAATGTGCAATTCGCGATGCACTCTAATTGGCTATCTCCGCACAACTCCCTTTCATTTTAAAATTCTATCGAAGTCTCAACTATAAAAGACTTTGTTTTTCGACGATCCATCTCCACCCAAAGCTCACGTACACCATTCATGTCAAGTCTTCAAGTTATCATGTTATCATAATTGTTACAAATTTGCAAATGCCACACACATATTAACAAAACCATCGATAAGCTCATCCACTATACGGTCACTACTATCGAGTCATTCCCGCAAGGGAGAGAGACTTCAATTACCTAGGCTATTAAGATAATTTACACCCCAATTCAAACAATAATCTTATAATGATCTAACTCAACTAAACTCATAGAACCATCCG
>JAQGAD010000156.1:0-65591 GCA_034696625.1 Isotomurus palustris | reverse complement strand
GTGTGTAATGGGTTCCTCGTTGTGTCGGACACAAGAAGGGATGGATGAGTTAATGAGTTGAAGCCCATGTAGAATAGGGCAGGGTCGGAATGGTCGGATGACTTTTCAGGCTTGTCGGTCAGTAAGTTGGACCAAGTTAATAAAGCTAAATGTAGTTTCACTTCAGTGATGAACTTGCTTATCGCACTACAAACCCTCTCTCGCTGGGCTAGTCTTCCTTTCATAACAAAATAACAATTACTTCTGGGAGGAAGACTTGCACTTGAGGTGTGCACAATAATACAAAGACCTTAAAATATAAACATTAGCGTAGTAAAACACGTTCATCCAACAATATCGTAATGATTCCCACTTCCAACACCAGCAGCAATCTTGCAATAAAACAGTTATCCATTAGTCCATCCCATAATTTGTTTCTTCAAGTAGAATCTAAATATGAATGGATGAATACGATGATGATTCTTAAGTGATCATGAATCATTGTGTTGTGTGTGTGTGGGATGTCTCGTCAAGTGTGAATGCCTTTGATGTGCATCATAATTTGTTACAAGTTTAAACTTTAAACTACCTTATGAAAATAAAAATAAATATTAAAGCCTGAGTCTCATCCTATCTTTGAAATCTGTAAACCAATTTTGGAAATATTATGATGACTTTCAAAATCTCTATCCACTTGTTAATCAACTAATCAGTGAAAGAAAAAAATGTGCTTCTGTAAAGATTGCAATGTGGCTCATGGCATGGCACATCATCTCCACATCGGCAAAGAAAATGAGATCTCATTAAATGACTTAAACTGTGTCATATAAAGGGTATAAAATATCTTTTAGAAGTTTACAAGACTTTCTACGATAGAAATGGAAGGTAGTGTACTAATGAGCACTGCATTTCACACATATCTGAAGAGTGTGCATTCTGCACTTACTTCCCATTCACATTGATTAGGGGTAACATGATAATTAATCTTGATTGCTTCACTTGTTCACTTCTGAAGACAATAGCAATGCAATTACTTTTACTGCTACGTTCATTCAAGGATCCACAATCTTAAACTACATGTTTTTGAATGAAATTTCAGAATATATGGAAGCAGTTGAGTAAAGACGAGATCCGCAGTATTTTTGGGCCATCGCATGCTCATCCTGGATCAGATGAAGGTAACGTTCACATCTATTGATCACCAAAGAATGGTGAAGGTTCTATTTTAAGCTTACAATTAAAACGATAAATGATTGTACAGTGCCAAATTTCGATATCGTGGAGCCCACAATAATCCACCGTAAAGCTCGTGGCAAAAGATCTCTCGACGATTCATCCCCAAATCATCCCACCCACAATATAAAATTAACCGGATTAGGAAACAAATTCGTCTTGGACATCCATCCGAACAGAAATCTATTGGATGCTCATTTTGTATTTTTAACGAGAAGTCAAAATCGCAGTGAGATAATGCCTGAATCCCACGTAACCAATCACCTCAACTGTTTCTACCATGGAATTGCAGAAGTTGCTGATGACAAGAACAGCACGCAACTCAATGCAACTCTTTCTCGAGGATCCGTTGCCCTCAGTTTGTGTGGAGGAATGGTAAGTTCTGTTCTGCCGTCTCTTTAATCAGATAATTTCAAAGTACTTTAGGTATTTAAACTTGAAGCATGATGACATGATGAATGTTCATCCTACCTGTCAACAACCATAACTTCACATAATGTACAATGTACTGTACGTACGTGTAATCGGTGATGCAAAGTAACCGCAATATCAAACTAGTTCCGGTATAGATAGATGATACGTAGGCCATGCAAATTCATCCAATGACAAACATTCCTTTCCAGAGTAGTTCAACAACTCACACACACTATTGTTTCGTGATTTACCTTTTTACTCTGCTTACCCATTTCACGCAATTGACAAAACATCTAAATGCAATTAAAACTGTGGCAGGTAGAGCTACCAGCCAACCGGCTACCACACCAGTTATATAATAATAACTGAATTTTACATTCACTGATTACAGGAGGAACAACGGGATTTAAGTTGTTTTATATTTAAATGAGTTGAACACGTTAGTTTTAAAAGTAGAGAGACATAAATAGAGAAAAGATACACACATTACACACACACATATCTTGTGTGTGCTTTTTTACGTGTTACCCATCCATGTAAGCTACTAATCTCTGAAGTCTGAACTGTTTTGAAACTTGTTTTTAGAAAGGAATAATCCTTCCGTGGAACGGTAAGCACCGAAGTAGACATTACCATTATGTCATTCACCCAGTTCCTGACAGACTCCGTAGCAATCAAAATGATAAGGCTGAACATGAACAGGAGCATTTTTTATTCAAAAGACAAAACGAACTGTCACACTTTAGTGCTCATCAGAGGAGGCCTGAAAAACATGCAAAGTCTTTGCACAATGACGACCACCATCTCGACAACAATGACCACGGAACTTGTGCTCACAACAACCACCACCACACTGCAGAACAAACGCCACCAATAAAAGACATAAATTCTCATGCAACGCCTTCTGTCACGATGAATGGGTCTCCGACTCGGAGTCCAAACTCCAGGAGTAATTACATACCCAACTCCAGCAAACTGAACAAAAGTGTCAATACTCTGAACAGGAAGCGAAGATCTGCTGATATTTTTACAAACAACGGTCCTTATGCTGCAGCGTATGACAGGTCTCCATCAGTCGTATCCCCAACTTCAGCTTCTGATTCATATTGGCTTCAATCGCTTCAGCATCGGAGTAATCTTTTTAATGGGCAGAAAGTCTCATCAACTGCGGCATTTCCTTCGTCTCACTGGAGACACAAGTCTGCTGAGAGAATCACCACGAATCCTTTTGGAGACATAAATAGACGAAGATACAGTGTTGATGATACAAGTGCAAGTAACGATGAGTATGATTCAAGTTCAGCAGGAAGAAATCACGGAGGAGTAGTAGGATCAAGTAGACACGGTCCTTGGTCGAAAGGCGTAGTCCTGTATGAATCCACAGCATCTGTGGAAGAAGATGAACCGGATACAATACTTCCTTTCTACACGAAGGGCAGAAAAAGAACTTCCAAGATGAGCAAAGTTGTTTCATTCAGTGGCAGTAGCAGTAGTCCTTGGGTTCCTTCGTCCTTGGAAGGGAGTTTGTACGGTAGTAGCAGTAGACTAGCTCCAACACATGTAGATAAGTATTCGATAGTTCCGGATAATTTTACAGTGCCCCTCCTGAATAATGGAAAAAGTAGTTCAAGTCGATTTAGAAAAGGGAGAAGAGACGAAAATGTCTTTGGGAGAGATTGGAAATCTCCTTTAGATTCTGATGTCATGTATTCCGAAAAGAAGGAGAGGATTATTCACAAACAAAGTAGGTTTGATGATGATGTGTCTTCGAATTCTATTTATTCACCCCCGTCTTCATCGAAGGACACGACTAGCAAGCCTCCTATTCCCAATCAATTGACTATTGAAACTGCAGTCTTCATTGATAAAGACTTGTTTGCTCATATGAAGAGTAATTTCCCGGATGACACTCACGGAGAAGTTGTGAGGATAGTTTTGGCGATGATCAATGCAGTTCAGTTGCTGTATCACGATCCTTCTTTGGGTCATCGAGTAGATTTTGTGCTGAAGAGGTTGGAAGTGCTGGAGACAGATCCTCCAGGACTCATAAGGCCTTTTGACATCGACAGATTCCTGACTAACTTCTGTAGGTGGCAGAAGACGGAGAATCCTCCGAGTGATGCAGATCCGTTGCATTGGGATCACGCGTTGATCCTCACTGGACTTGATTTGTATGTGGTTCACCAGTCAGGAAAAATTAGCAATCAAGTTGTGGGACTTGCACCTGTTGCAGGAATGTGTACACGAAGTAGCAGTTGCACAGGTACAGATCAAAGATGGAAAAATGTATTATAGAAGGTCATTCAATTATATTTGGCTTGTAGTTAACGAGGGAAGACATTTCGAATCAGTTTTTGTGATTTCTCACGAGATTGGACATAATTTGGGAATGAGACATGACGGACCTCAGGCTGACAACGATTGTGACCCTACAAGTCACATTATGTCGCCTACACTTGGAAGCGGAAAGATCACTTGGTCTCCCTGCAGTAGAAAGTACCTCGACATGTTCTTAGAGACAAGCCAATCGAAATGTCTGTTGGACAAGGCCAAGTCTGAAATTCGACTGGATCACGATGCAGATGGAAGACTTCCTGGAGAGAGATTTGATGCTGACAGGCAATGTATGCTGATATACTTATATCACATTTTTAATTAATTAAATGTAGCCTTGTCACTCATTTTGTATTCATTAAATTGTTAGGCGTTCTTAAATATGGGCGAGGGAGTTTTCACGCCACACAACAACCACTGGAAGATGTCTGCAGGGATTTGCACTGCAGAAGGGAGCATTACACTTGGACTTCTCATCCAGCGCTTGAAGGAACTTTCTGTGGGCACGACATGGTAAGTTAAGCATGAAGCGTGTCCAGGGAATTTAAGGATGCAAATCTAATTTGACAAATTATGGTGATGGAATTCCAGTGGTGCAGAGCTGGAAAATGTGTCCGTCGTACGGATCCATTTTCATCGCAACCGAACGAAGACAACACTTCTGATTATATTGGATCGAATCGTCTTCCCGGAAGTGAAACTGCGGCTTACTCTTCGTTGAAAGCGGTTGATGGGGCTTGGGGAAAGTGGTCTCTATTTACAGACTGCTCTTCTGCGTGTCTCTCTGCTGACAATGGGGGACTTAAGGAAGGTTCTACGGGAATCAGACTTGCTGCAAGACGCTGTGACAGTCCGAGACCTGAGAATGGAGGGAGACAGTGTTCAGGTCCTGACAGACGCTACAAAACTTGTGAAGCTCATTCCATTTGCTCTGGAAATGTGGGAAGAACGACAGTCAGCCAATATGCGAATGAAGTCTGTAACAGAGCAGCGTCTGTGGACACTGAGTTGACTGGTGTTGGTTACATGATGAACACTAATGATGGTAATTTCAAATATCACATTTAATTTAACCGTGCGAATAACGTACTAATAGTTAACGTTGGTTTCTTAGCTGAGCGAGCTTGTTCTGTTTGGTGTGAAACGATGACCAACGGAGTCCCTAGAAGTCGAGGATGGAGTTTCCCTGATGGAACTTCCTGTAAATTAGTGACACGATCTGACAAACAGAGTTTTTGTGTTGCAGGAAAATGTCAGGTAAGTCAGCTTGAGGAGTTCCATAGTGAGTCGATTCGATTTTTAGCCTCGATTACTTTTGCAGGAGTTTGCATGCAATCCATACTCCCACTACGCGCTGTCAGATGGAGAATGTTCATCCTCGTCTTCCAATGAAGTCACACCCGCGTCTTCTTGGTATGTCGGATCATCTTCATCCTCAAGATCTCGAGGAAGTCAAAGAAATGGAAAGACGGGATGGACTGATTGGGAAATCCACAGTGAATGTAAACTGCCATGTCTTGCTCCTGCGAAAGGATTGGAGCTTGTCAAAAGACTTTGTTCAGCTGGAGACAGTCTCTGCTCTGGCCTTGCATTGTCCGTTCGACTATGCAACCCTGATAAGTCGACTGTACGTTCACCGTTCTAAATTAGAAACACAATTTCTGCTTCATCAAAACTTAAAGCAACTTCAATTTGCCTTTCAACAGATAATTCGAAACGGATGTACACGACTTCAAACTCCTTTCGAATACGCTACAAAAGTTTGCAGTAAGTATGCTGAGAAGATAACAGGCCTTTCAGGAATTGGAATGCAACTTTCTCCTACAAAAGGTAAGTTACCTCAAACAAGACTTCATCGATGAAGAGCTTTTGTTTAATATCTTGAATTTTGTGCAGACGACAAGGACAGACCCTGCAGGATTGGATGCCAAGATGCCACGATTCCATATCGATTTTACATGGTCAACGGAGAAGACGGATGGTTCCCAGCAGGAACAGATTGTTCCAGAGGAGAACTGAATAAGAAAGCTTACTGCTTAGCTGGAAAATGCGTCGATTTCGGAAACGATGACACACCTACTTACCGAATCAACTCTAAAGTAATGGGAAGGATTGAAAATCTCTTCCAGAGGAATAAAAGACAAGCCACGTATAATATAATGGAACCTCTTAAAATAGCCCCTTCTTTAGATCAATCCAGTCTGAGAGATTTGGTTCATAAGTTTTCTCAACAAACTGGTAATAATAGTAATCGCAGTCTTGTGTTAAATGCAACGAATTAAATCTTATACTCAAACGCTTCTTGTTTCAAATGGAAAATAAATTCTCAATTCTTTAATCTTCAGGAAACTTTCCTTCAATTGCAACTACACGAACATCCACTCCAGTGGACTTCAATCGACCAGTTCATCTTCAGGGATCAGCTTCTGAGTATCCTCTAGTCTCATCAAGAGGACTTTCTCCCTCAAGTTCCTCGTACAAAACCTATTCGAACTCTGATCCAAATGACAACTACTATTCTAATAATATGAATTATAACCGTCCTAGTGGACCGTATCAAAGGGATTCTAATCGTGGACGAAGTCTTAGCTTAGACTATGTAGATTTAGATGGTTCTAAAGACTTATTTCCTCCCACCGGACCTAATGGAAGGATGAGTTCAGCTACTCAACCGAGTAACTCTCATAATAGCCTCCACTGGAGTGGGATGGCTTTTGAAGGAAGTTATTACGAATGGAGAAAGATTGTTTCTGATTGTTCCGTTTCATGTGGCTCAGGTGCGTTTGTGTTTCTTAAAATTAATTAAAAATCCTTACATACTCAATCTTGCTGATACTACTTATATTCTAACTTTAAATTCTGCTTTTGTGACTTTGCAGGGATACAAGAAATTATAGTTGAATGTGTGTCTGGTGATACTGTTGTGTCAGATCGCTTATGTGAAGGAAGACCTCGACCTGGTCATTCCGGCTACGCTGATTGTTACAAACCAACTTGCCTTGCAAATGAAATGTCTGACAGAAGCGGTCAAAGCTCGCACATTTGGAACTGGTTGCAATCAATTTTACCTAAAAATTCTACACATCCGCATGTCGATAGGAGTTCATATTAAAGTAATCTACTGTATTTATGTAAACTGATGATTCTTTGTATTGTTCATAGTTCATAGTATTGTTATACAATAAATAAGTTAGAATAAACTGTAATGTTGAATGTTAAGTTGATTGAAGTTATTTTATTTCTCAAGTCACGCAAACATACAATACACTCACTACAATCAAAAAATTGAATATCGATCGATATTATGTTATTGGAAATCACTTTACTAAACAACACTCTACCATTCACAACGTATGGGTCACACATATAAATCCCGAGTACAGTCTTCTTTAAATCTAGCATTCTTTCTGTTTAGCTGATTATTCTACATATTCCTGTTGAGTAGAAGTGCCCTGTTGAACCGAATTCAAATCGTATGTAAGTACGTATGTTCCAGCAGTCGCTCCAGATTCCGCACCCGCAACATTTTCGCCAATTACTTCTGTCAAGAATCCAGATGACCCTGAAGAATTTTCCCCAAGGCCTAATGACTTGTCCCCCTTGTTTGCTTCACGGTACTTTTGAAGATAAAGTTTCAGAGGTTCTACATAGTTATCGAATCCCAAAGACGACATTGCGAATAGAATATCTTCTCCGTTTATTGTTTTCCTTTTCTCTTGATGACATCGGTCAGACGCTTCTGAAGTAATGAAACTCACGAATTCACTGACACACTCCTGAACACACTCTCGAGCATCCTTTGCAATCTACGGCAAAGACGTAACATTTCAATCAAAAGCTCCTGTAAACATGCGATTCTTCGACAGTAAAAAACCTACCTTTCCGGTTTTGGGAATGGACCTCTTCATCAGCCTCGCTACATTTGCAATTGGGAGAAATCTATCCTGTTCCCTAAGTACTCCATGACTTCTTTCTTCATCTCCATCTCTGCTATCTACAATTAGTTCAGATTACGTCAAATTCAAACCCTTATAACTCACAAAACCTTTTTACCACAATTTATTCCATTCAATTTTGATGTTTAAAATGAACAACTTACCATCATCGCCATCAACACTTCCAGAACTGAGTTGCAGGTACTGATCACTCTGATGCTGTTGAAGGAATGATGAGTTGAACTCTTCTGTTTCACTTGCGCTATCCATCGTCTCTGAGATTCAAATTGCACAGTCGTTACCGAAATTTTAAATTCACCGATTTTTAAATAGCTCAGGTCAATTCAAAGTAGTGAAAGTAGTAAAAGCCTTGGGAAGAAGAGGAGTTGTGCTTTGTTTTGTTTAAGAATTAATTTGTGTTGTGAGTTTGTGAGTAAAGCTGAACTGAAACCGAACGCCAATTGTATTCGCGCCAAAAGCAAACAACAGGAGTCGCAATTTATAGTACAGCATTTATTACTATATCGCAGCGTACATCTTGATGCACTGGGGCAAATACCATCTCCCGATTTACATTGGGGCTTTTATTTCTTTATTTTCCAGATTTAAAAAACTTCAGAATTCTTTCATTTATAATTTTATTAATTTGACATTTAACTGATTTCGATATTAAATCAATGAAGAGCAGAACAGGTGAGGTTGGAAAGGCAGACAAGGTCTCCGAATCCAGCGTCTTCTTTCTTGTTCTTCCGGAGATTGTCTCTTTGAATGAGAAAGCGATAGAACCTGTTTCGTAGAAAAATTCACAAATATATTAAAACTTTCATAAATAAATAAGCTCTACGTATTGAAAATAATTTGCATATTGCATCCTCTGTGCTAAGTACCTGAGGGAAAATTCATTAGGTGAATTCATACTTATCTTCTTTATGATAGTCATGAATTTATCGAGAGTGTGACAGTTCTCTACAATCCACACTCCCAAGCAGTCTCTCGAAATGACTTTCCTTTTTGCATGAACTGTCAATTGGTGATGACAGAATGGACAACTTTCCATCGTCTTCTCAGGGTCCCTTGTAAACTCCCTCAACACTTTGAGGTTCTCTAGGTTAAACTTCAAGTGTTTCAAAGCCGCACAAACTCCTGTTCTGAGGAGTAAATGGATTTTTAAGTAGTCTGGCATGAGTTCATCGCAAGTATCTGCACCGAGACAGGCTTCCACAAGGCATCTTCTCATTCCAAAGGTTCTTATGAGTTTTAGTCTTGCCTGTTCTTCCTCTTTAGCTTCGGGATCGCTACTTCCCAAAGTTTCCAGAGACAGGTAATCCTCGACCAACATGGAAAGAATGGCTTCTTCCACAGTCCTTTGAAAAGGAGAGGTGACATCCTCCAGTGATCCATAAGACGCTGGAATTCCACACTCGCACAATTTTACTGAGTTCCCATCTTCCATGCAAGCCTTGTAAATCATTTTGTACACAAAGATATTAACACAACACAATTGTGTCGCTTTTTCTCTAATTTCAATCTTGGAGTTTCTCTTTGAAGGAAAACACTGCAAGAGTAAACTGACTCCTCGGGGTTTGAGATTAGGAGACTTCGAGAACAAAATAATGTACGATGCAAAATGGTGTAAGTATTTTACAGACAATGATGACTTCTGTTGGGGTTTATTGCTATAATCCTGTTGGGATAAGAAACTCAAAGCATCCTTGAAAATTGTGAGGAATACTTCTTCGGCGAGTTTGTTGAAGAACCGTTCGTTCTGGAGATTCCTTAGGATTGTTCCGTAAGGCAGAGAGAGGCAATTTGAGAAAACTGAAGAAAGTGTCATCCAACAGAAGAATAAGTTTGGAAAGTCTTCCTTCACATTAAAAGTCGCGTCTACTGCTTTAACGAAAAGTTCTTCAGGGACTAGTGGAACCAAAAGAAGTAAAACGTCTGCTACGAGACCGTCGTACCAAATTGTCTTCGAAGAGTTTCCTATTTCCTTAAAGTATTGATGTATCACTGGATTCTGTGAGCATTTAGTGAAGACACCGTGTGTGTCGCGTACTCCACATAAATCTGTTACATCTAAGGAATCAACTTTTGCATAATACCCTGCTAAATATTTTAAGACGTTCATGGAGAACTCTTCTACCCTGTGGAGAACAGAAATAGGAAGAAGTGTAAGTTCCTCGTGAAGATTGACTAGTTGAGGCTGCCTGTTAAAAGTATGAACACTTAGGATAGCTTTGGAAAGCGTTAGTTCTGATTGTTTGCCGTGCAGATTAGGTAAACTTGCACCGAGTTCTGTGTAGAAACTTTCGCAAGATTTTGCAAATCTTTCCATCCACTCAGACAGAGGAATACTGTTCGCATTCGAATCGTTTGTCAATTCAGCTACTTCGATGCACAATTTCTTTACAACTCTCTCAAACTTTTGTACTTCACTTTCCACAACTATAACTTCCGGTTTAGGTTCAAACAACTGAAAGGGTAAATGGTGACTTACAAAAGTACAAAACCTGTCTTCATCATCTACAGGAGATATCATTCTTCGAAAAGCTCCCACAGCAGATTCATTTTGACTTTCGGGAGTTCTTGTAACACTTTCGAATTCATTTATCACTTCAGACTGTTCGGAGTTTGATTTCGCTTGAATATCCACCCACCCTGAAGATCTTACAGCGTAAGACACAAAACTTTGTAAGACTGGATGTAGTCCAGCCTTGAATAACTGCTCTCCATAAGTCCTGAACTGTGTGAAAGCAAAAACATCCAATTTGTTTCCGTACCAAACGAACCCGTAATTTGCTATCACTTTAAAAGAGTTGATTCTGTTGAAGTCATCATTCCACAGAACAATATCCATTGTGAATGGATCGTATACAAATATTCTATCACTTGAAACAGAAACCATAAGTCCGTCATCGGTACTTAACATCTTTCCTAATGAGTAATTCAATTCAGATTCTTGAGTAGACTTCTTGTGTTCTGTAGACAGTTCCTTAGGGTCAAAGAAGCTGACAGAGCTGGAGACTCCTGGAGACAAGCTTGTCTTTTTATACTGAAGAACTGTTCCATCAAGGTCACATTTATACATACATCCTGAACCGACTTCTCCAATAAAAAGTACCATTTTCCCTACAACTCCATCCACATGATTCCTTTCAGGAAGGACGTTCAGTGTGACTCCAGCTGACCTGATGTCATTTTTCTGTTTGGTACTTTTGATTCTAGTAAAGTCTTCTTTCTCTAAATCGCAGAGATACACAGCGTCTAAAGTGCAGATGGCCATGTACGGGAATGTGCAGTCTATTTGGAGTATTCTGGATTGCAACTTGAGTATTATTCGAGAGGGTGGAGGTCTTGGGAATTCTTCGAAACTTGCGACCTGATATCAAAACAGTTATACAGTTACAGTTATTAAATATTTATGACTTACACAGAATATTTTATTTAATTACTTACGTCAACTTCAGAAATGACTCCCTGACTGTCCCCAATAAAAAGGAATTTTCCATTAGGGCTCCACTGCATTTCAGTAATTTCACTTTGAACATGATGGAGCACATCATGAAGATGACGGAAAGCATCTCTTCCCGAAGAACTATTGCTGAGTTTGTTTTGTTGAGTATCAGAAGACAAAGTGTAATGAACAGTGTGCGATATCCTGTAAATGGAAACCTTTCCCCGGATGGAAGCAATAGCCACATCAGATTCATCGAGGCTAGCCACGATGTGGCATACTTTACCCCCTTTAAATGGAATCATGAACAGGAGCTTGAGACTTTCTCGGGAAAACACATAAACCGTTCCGGAAGTACATCCCACGAAGAGAAATAAATTGGTTCCTTCTACGTACGTAATCTGTATCAATTTATAAAATTGATGTGTACTTTCAAGAGTGAAATATTGCGTAATCTTATTAAGTAGTATTTTACATGTCTTGCGGATTTACTAGATGTTCCTGTTCCTCCACCAGCTCCTTGGAAATCCAGACTTGGAATGTCTATACTCTGAATCCTCACAAGCAGAGGTGGACTAGTTGCTTCGTCTATGAAAAATAACCTTCTTTTTGTGTACTCATTAAGATTAAACCTTTCCATGAAAAGCATTTAACTCACCCGTCATTTTAAAACCCTGTGTAATTTTCTTCCCCTGGATATTTGGTATTGGTTTGAACTTTAATAAGTATGAGGCAACATGAGCTAGATAAAATTTAAACTTCCAATATTATTAAATGCATGTTGAGAGGAGACAAACCTTGAACACACTAGCTGTGAACAACTGTGAAGGATGACTAGGAAGTACGCACGACTGGTATAAAGTCCATTAAGTATCAAGCTCTCGTATAAAACACCACTTGTCCAGGTGTTTTGCTAGTGAGATAACTCAATTACGTGGGAAGGTAAAGAGAGTAAAATAACCTCATGTAAAAGTGAGTGTGTCCTTTAATAATTGACTGCTGTGATGCTGTAAGGTATAGAATGTAAAAAGAGCCTGCAGAAGACAAACCGCATTATGTGATACCACTGCCTTACTATACAACTACACTCAGACTGTGTCTTTTAAGAAAGAATTGAAGATCAGAGAGACATTGAGACTTGACTACGAGGAAACCTTATTGGGTTACCAGAACTCTGCTCACTGTGCAGTTTATATTCTTCTATGCAGGCAACCAAATGATCCTTCACATAAGAAACCTGTCTACATTCTAAAATATCTTCTTACCTTTTGCCTTTACCTAATTTTTTGTGGCACAAAAAGATATACTCTCCTACGATTCTGCTGCTGTACTATTATAATACTGTTGAGGTTGACTGTGGAACTTCATTCACAGCGTTACTTCATGAAGAGTTTCTTTTTATGCACGCAACATACAGCGTGCTTATGAAAAGGTTAATAAACAGTTCACCAATGTGCGTATATAGTTGGACTGTTTTATTACATAGGCTCCCTTCAATTACAGAATTAATTCTTGATTACACATTTACACACAGAGACGCTGACATGAACACCTTGAAACTTTAGAAGTTAAGAAGAGGAAGCATAAGGAAGCATAAAAAGAGTTTCAAAGGTATTCGTGAAGGTGATGTTGGTGGAAGAGCTTCGTGGAAAGTTGGAGAAATGAGCTGTGTGAGTTAATTAGACCAGACATGCAAGAAGGTCGTATTTCACAAGTGTACAATTACTCCACAACTTCAACAAAACTAAAGCCTTCATCACAAAATGTACTTTCGAGACTTTTGACTTCTGAGAAATCGAGAAATGCTTTTCTTCTCCTGACACACATTATTCTTTGAGAAATATTTCACAGTCCCACATCCCTTCACACGTACTTCAATAGTTCACTTGCTTTCTTGACTTTGGGCGATGCATCAAAGAAAACTGAACAATATGAACACATGAATGTGAGTTATGAGAGCGAGTCTCCTCTGGACTCTGGAATTCTATTGACAGCTTAAGCTTTTACAGGACACGTATTATTATATCCCATAAACTAAAACTCTCCCTGGTCCTAAGAAAGTGGGAGTTTTTACTGTAAGGAATAAAATGAGCCTATCTGTATTAAACAGATATCTTTATGGTAAGTCTGGCAAAAGAAACCTTCGTATATTAGTTTATGTAATGTATTCGACTGTAACCAGCAGTACGTTTTTTACTCATTTCATCGGTATCACCAGTAAGGAATGCAGGAATGAGAGTCGCATTATTACTCGACTTGACTTCCTTCTGAAATTTTTTCCATGCACTTTTACGAGTTTATCGGTCAAGCAAGACAGATCAACACTTTCCGTTTAGAGGGATGATTATTTCTTTCTCACATGAGTCACTCGTAATACTTATCCACATATCCACATTCCAGTCTTAACTCCAATTGGCTCCAGGTCTGGATTGCACATAACACATACGCATTCAGAAAGAATTTAGCTGAATGAATAAGAAACTGCCAAAACACAGCGAGATATTAAATCCAGTAATCAAGTGAGTCACACAAGTAAACTATATTGTTGACACTTGATTTGATAAAACGCGTTGAATCGCGTCTGAAAAATTCACAATCAGTTGTGATTCTTGAGACACACGGACTTCAGTTCCAACTTGTGTAAACTGTCCTATTCTGTACGTTCGTAAGTTTATTGCTAGCAAAGATGTGGCTAGTTACAATTGTGTCACTAGTGTCCCTGTTGGCTTTCTTGATTTCAACCAATTTGAAACAAGTGGAGGCTAAAAATCTACTGAAGAAGTCTCACTACCAAGTGACTTGGAACGAGTACGAGTATGAGATCCCAAACTCCAGGGAAAATCTTCTGGAGAAAGTGAATAGTCGGGATGACGCAGAGCTCTCAGTGGTGAGTCACTTTGTAGTAACATTTCTCCAGTTCGTTTGAACTGTCCTGTTTAAAGACCTTCTGTAAATCTTTCACTTAAAACAGCCTGAACTAATTACGAAGTACGGATACCCGGTGGAGATTCACCATGTCACAACAGAAGACGGATACATCCTGGAGTTGCACCGAATTCCCTATGGAAGGAAATCTGGTCCGGGGTCAAGCAAGCCTGTAGCATTTCTCCAGCACGGCTTTCTTGCATCCTCTGCTGATTGGATTATGAACACCGTCGACAAAGCCTTAGGTACTTCCGTTTCTTGTGAAGGAACTTCTTTACATGCAATCCTTGTCAGAATCCGATTTGTCATGAACTGTTAATGTTACAGCGTACAAATTAGCTGACAGTGGGTACGACGTGTTTCTGGGAAATGCACGAGGCAACACTTACTCCAGGAATCACACCAAGTTGACCCCGAAGGACAAAGAATTTTGGGATTTCAGGTGATTCATCATGTCACAATTTGTTGCATATATGCTTACATAGAGAATCCTCTCAAAGGATTATGCATAACTATAACTATACATACACGCAGTAATAATGTAATTGATCCCTTTTTACTTTTAGTTTTCATGAGATGGGAGTGTATGATATTCCTGCTGTGATTGATCACATTCTGAACGTGACAAAGGAGCCAAATCTCTTTTATGTTGGCCATTCCATGGGCACAGTCATGTTTTGGATTACGATGATCCATCGTCCAGAGTATAATGCCAAGATTCGTCTCATGTCTGCTTTAGCTCCAGTAGCTTATGTCAAACATATAAAAAGTCCTATTAGGGTTTTCGCACCTTTAGCCAATGAAGCAGAGGTAATAACTAAACAGATTGTACACAACTCAACGATCTCTCGAACATAACGATTATTTTCTTTCACAGATTCTGGTCAAGATTTTTGGTGACCGTGAATTTCTTCCTCACGAAGGTGTCATCAATATCCTCAGGAAGTTAGTTTGCACCCGAGAATTTATTGGAGAAGCCATTTGCGAGAACATTGTGTTCCTTATTGCTGGATTCGATCGGTCTCAGCTCAATGAGGTTTTTAATTATTATCTATTATGCTTTATGATAAATGATGCAAGTCATGAAGCCCCTTAAATAACAACGTCTGAATGTACAGTCGATGCTGCCAGTGATTCTCGGACACACGCCTGCTGGAGCCTCGACCCACACTTTGATTCACTTCGCTCAGGGAATCAACTCTGGAAAATTCCAACAGTTTGATTATGGAGAGAAGGGCAACATGAAACGGTACGGTCAAGAAGATCCTCCAGAGTATCCTTTAGGAAATGTGTCAGCCCCTGTAGCATTGTATTGGTCAGAGAACGACTGGTTGGCACCCAAAGATGTAAGTACAAATCTACCATTTCTGCATTGAGGTGTCCCTCAACACGATACACTTGGTTTTTACGATGTCTTTTCTTTTCTTTTTTATAGGATGTCTTTCATCTTGCACCTCAGCTGAAAAATCTGAAACAGACGATTCTAATAAACTACAAAAAGTTTACCCATTTGGATTTCATTTTCGGAATTGACAGTGACAAGCTTGTTTACGATATTGTTATTGATTTGATGAAAAAGTTCTAAATAAACAAATAATCCAGGAATTATATCGTATGTCCAAAAATATGACGATCGTAAAGTAAATTAC
Source organism: Isotomurus palustris (assembly GCA_034696625.1). NCBI lineage: Eukaryota > Metazoa > Arthropoda > Collembola > Entomobryomorpha > Isotomidae > Isotomurus > Isotomurus palustris. Next base: position 49,668 of record JAQGAD010000156.1, on the reverse strand, counting down.
ACCTTTGGTGTCTATTGATTAGTGTCTATCTCTTTCATGTGCCGTCTCAGGTTTGAAGCTGTTGCATAAACCTGTAATTAGGTAATCACCTTCAGTCTAAGTGAATTGGATTCTAGAAAAGTATCGTCAAGTAATTATAACTGGAAACTTACCTTACTCTAAAGTCACAAGTGCACCCACATGATGATCTAAAGTCCCGTACATATAAGTAGTAATTACCACAAGATAACTTTCTTATTCTGCGCTTCACTTTCTTATCCAAGAATTTTCCTGGAAAAGTTGCTTAGACATGATACAAACTCGTGTTTACAATCTCTACTAATTATTTACTCATTTCAAACCAATTTGTGCATCAGGTAAGTGTGAATCATCCATATTCACGGTTTGAAGATGAAATCAAATGGGTATAAAAGGATTACATTGGTAGAAGAAGTTCAGAATCAACTGAGCTGTTTATCAACAAGCACATAGCCTTTAACTTCATCATGGATCACAAGAAGGCAAGTTTACTGGGAACATTTTGAGAACTGTTATCATGCTAAGAGTGTTACTCAGGGTTGTTTGAATTCTGGTTTTACAGATTTTAGCCATCATGGTCATCATTGGAGCAGTTGCTCTGGCCTGCCAAGCCACTCCTGTTGCAGAGGAGAACAGTCAACGGGAAGCTAAACGATTTGGTGGTAAGATATTTTAGAATTAGATATGACTGTACTTACTTTAACTTGAATCTTAAATTAGTTAAATTTCGAATTTATGCATGCAGGCTATGGTGGATATGGCGGAGGAGGATATGGAGGATATGGAGGATACCGAGGAGGTTATGGAGGATATGGAGGAGGTTATGGAGGATACCGAGGAGGTTATGGAGGATATGGAGGATTCCGAGGAGGATATGGAGGTTACGGAGGTTACGGAGGATATGGTGGGTATGGAGGATACGGATACTACGGCTAAGAATTTAATGAAGTCTACAGATAATTCATTAATTTTACGAATTGGTATGATACTAAAAGTTAAAAAACATATGTCATTTCTGCTGCAGTTCAAAATAAAGTACAATAAAACTGCAAATAAATATGACTCGATTGACACATCAAAAACACTTGCCGTAGAAACATTCCTTTAAAGTATACTGAGGCGTCACGGTGGAAAGTAGGCATTTTGCATGTAACTTCAGGTTCTGCAAATCGCTTCCACTGCCATCACTGCATTCAATTCAGTCGTGTGCTTATATAGTACCCACAGGATTTTACAAAATTCGGATACTGATATCGACATTGGTGAGTTGGTCACAACGGACGGAGATAACCTCTTACGGACGCAGAACGCTCATTTAGCATTATTTTTATTATCCCTTGTCCTTCGTTTCAGGAAAAACATGGAGATAATGGGGTATGTGAAAAATGTAGATGAGGCCAAAACCTCCAAAGTTGTACTTATAATGGGAAAAGACTTGTTCTGGGTTAGCAAATTCCAGCGTGCCCTCGCTCTCTGCCTTATCGGCTCAACGATCAATACGATTTTCGCTTTGTCAAGCGTTTGTGGATCTCGCCTGTTCATGCGGTGTCTTGGATTTCAACCGGAAGTGGGACTCTCCTTTGGAAGCCTGACTTACTGTGCCTTGTATATCTTCGTGCTATATATGAGTTTCTATCTAGTCCTCCACCTTTTTCTCAATTCAATGCCTCTGTTCGAATTAGTTTTCGATACATGTTTTAATTGTATAGTTGGCCCGTTTTACCATGGGATGGGTAAGCTTCTTGCTCTATTCAAACATTCAACTTATCCCAACCCAAAACATCAATTTTACATTCTCTAAAATAGGTGGGATAGACTACCTTCGTTATCGAAAGAAAACCCATGCCACCATTACGAAGAGAGACAATGCTGACATTGACGATTACCCGGTGAGTGATGATGATACTGATCCAGAACAAGATCCAGGAAGTGACTCATGAAGTCTGTTAAAAATCTGGAAGCTGTAACTGTAAGACTACTGCTGCAATGCATCTACAAACGCATCACATGGCATTCCAAACTGAATCCCAGATCCTTCGTAATTCAACACTGTATAATAGCTTTAAAACATAATGTTAAGTATTAAGAATCTTTTATTTGTTGTCGGTTTTTAGTCATTGTTATTATAATAATAATTATATTACTGTATGCAATTAAAATTCTTGAAAAAAGCAGCTAGCTAAACCGTTCCCCTATTTTGTCTCATCTATCCCCAGTTTTGATTGTTTACGAGCGAAATTCAATATCACACATGCATTACATCTCTTCAACACGCGTGTTGATTGTGAAGGAACCAAGAACTGCACTTTTGGTTACTCCAGCAGTTGGATTTGCGGTTATCGGTGAATTTCATTGTTAGTGGGTGAAAGATAAGTTTCGAAAATGGGGAGGTTTACTAAAGCAACGAAAGGGGTTCGGACGGGGTTCAACCGCTCCTCCCACAGTATGAATCCGGACAGGAAGACAGAAGGATTGAAGGGGGTGGCCAAACCGAGAGATAAAGCGACCATCAAAAGGTTGCAAATGTACAGAAACTTTAAAGCTAAGAGGGATCGTACAGGGAAAATCGTGAGGGCTGCACCATTTCAGTCGACGCTTCCTTCAGGGTCAGTCGCTAGAGTGGAACCCAGTCAGCGGTGGTTTGGAAATTCGAAAACTATTTCACAGACGGCTCTCCAGAAGTTCCAGGATGAGCTGGGCAAGGCTGTCAACGATCCTTACAAGGTTTGTTCAATGCCTAATTAAAAGGTTGTTTATGCACAAGGTGGTTATCATGGTTTGTATTAATAATATGGATTTTTGGAAACTTCAGGTGGTGATGCGAGCAACAAAGCTGCCGATTACACTTCTGAATGAGAAAGCCAAACAAGCTCGAGTTCATGTTTTGGATACGGAGAGTTTTGACAGCGTCTTTGGAAAGAAGAAGACCAGGAAAAGGCCTAAGATTAAGGCTGCTGAATTAACGGATTTAGTGAAGTCGATTGATGAAAGAAATGATGCGTACGATGCAACTAAGGATAAAGATTTGGTACGGGATGCTCCTGATATGTGGGAAGGACAGAAAGAATGGATTTCGTCTGCTGGACAAAGTAAACGCATTTGGAATGAACTGTATAAAGTTATCGACTCTTCAGACGTCGTGATCCAGGTACTTTCTAGAATTTTTAAATATTTTAATTCAATGATTTTATCAGTTCTGTGGTTTCATCCTTATAAAAGAGTTTTTAACTAAAGTATTATGAACTTTGGATTATTCGATATAGGTCCTAGATGCCAGAGATCCGATGGGTACTAGGTCACCACCAATTGAGCGATTCTTGAAGAAGGACAAGGCTCATAAGCATCTTATATTCATATTGAATAAAGTTGATCTCGTGCCTACGTGGGTGACTCAGAGATGGATATCTATTTTATCCAAAGAGTATCCCACCTTAGCCTTCCACGCTTCAATCACTCATCCATTTGGGAAAGGGTCTCTTATAAATCTCCTCAGACAGTTTGCCAAACTTCACGACGACAAGAAGCAAATTAGTGTTGGATTCATTGGATATCCGAATACTGGAAAGTCTTCAATCATCAATACACTGAAATCAAAACAAGTCTGCAAAGTTGCTCCAATTGCTGGCGAAACAAAAGTGTGGCAATATATTACTCTTATGAGAAGAATTTATTTGATCGATTGTCCCGGAGTGGTTTATCCCCATGATGAAACAATCGAGGAAAAAGTCCTGAAGGGCGTAGTTCGAGTAGAGTTGGTTGAGAGTCCTGAGGATTACATCGACACAGTTTTGCAAAGAATTAAGAAGCATTATCTAGTGAAGACATACAAGATTGATGAGTGGACGGATTCGGAAGATTTCTTGACTAAAATGGCTAAGAGGACCGGGAAATTATTGAAGGGAGGTGAACCAGACTGGAATGCAGTTGCAAGAATGGTTTTAAACGATTGGCAGCGAGGAAAACTGCCCTTCTTTGTAGCACCAGAAGGCTACGAAACAACTGCGGATTTCAAAGCAAAATTGGCGAAGGAAAAGAAAGAAGCTGTTGTAAACAAAGCGGCTGAGGAAGTAAGACAGAAAAAGCAGAAGGTGGTTGTTGTTGAAGAGCAAATCAAAATGGCAAAGGAAAAGAATAAACCTCACTTAGTTCAAAATCTTAAAAAGATATTAGTGGGGCTTAAGTTCGAAGGAGATGATTTGAAGCCTCTAGAGGAAGAACCTGCAGTCGAGGAAGAAGTATTTGATAGTGATATTGAAGACAACAATGAGGAAGACGACGATGAAGATGAATCTGTTAGCCCAACACAGGACTCGGCTTTGGAAACTGAAGAAACCAATGGAACATTGGACACCACGAGTGCTGCCAATGGCGATTCCGACAGTTCTTACTTGACAGACTCAGATTCTGATGTCGAAGTAGTTATGAATTCCCAACCCAATCAAAAGCGTAAGAAATCCGAACTGGAAGTAGTTAAGATACCCAAGAAAACTGGTTTCATAGCTCCAGAGAGAGGACTTGATGAAGACGACAGCGAAGATGAAGAAGATGAGCCTTCCCAGAAGAAAAATAAACGAAGTTCTGATGGTATGACGAGTAAGCAAAGAAGAAAGATCGAACGAGAACAAAAAAGGAAAAAGATTGGAAGCAACTTTTATGAAGTTACAAATGTCAAAAATCGTAATCGTGAGAGAAAGAAGCCTAAATCACCAGGAGGAGTGAAAGGTCGTAATAAATAGTTTTAATTTTACTTCGATATTGTACTTACGGTAAACGCAAACATGCATATTATGTAATAATTAGAATTTATATAAGCTCTATATACATGTTATTTGGAAGAGACATTAAATCCTGATTATAAAACAACAAACTTTATAATTGTCCACCATTTATTGATCCTGCACAGCAGATTCGTAATTATAAAATCCACTTGCATTTGATTTCCCTGTGAAATAGATTCCTAATCTCGAAGCTGAAAAGAAATAGGTTTGCATTGCCTTTAATTTCTTATGTTAATTCGTGTAATCAACTTGTTTACAATCGATTGATTTTTATTTCGAATCATAAAGCTCGGTAATAAAGATTTTCAATGATTTTAATTTCGTTAACGAGCTCACATTCACATTAACATGAGACGAATTAAAGTTTGCTTAAGCCTCCTGACGAGAAATCCATAGACATTTAAAGCTGAGTTAGTGTAACCAAAGGGAGAAATTACTCACTCAGTATAGTATTAAGCTGTTAGTTCAATCCGAGAGTATTATGAAAGGATTATGGGATGAAATGGTTGTAGAATGGATTTATTTTACGTCCGTTTCATAAAAAGGACTGGCACTCTCATGCTATTATGCCATTTACGCCTACAATGAGTCAAGTCTGTGAGGGAAAGTAGAGCAAATAAGGAGAAAGTGCGGAGGACTGACATGATACTCCGATGAACAAAGATGCGTTCCACTAGAAAGGTTATGTAATGTAAGATAGATATAAAATAGACGTTGAGGGGTCCCCTGTTTCCAGGATCCCAACCACTGAGTTTGTGTGTTACGTGAACAAGCAACCCATTCCTTTGAATAGGGATAGTAGACTGTTTGTAGTGAGGGTCGGTTAAGGATTGTGGAAGAGCCGTAAATGTGCTAATGAATAAATATGTATATGTTTAGACGTCGTCGGGATTTGGGAAGCAAAAGAGAAGATAGAGAGTGAATGATTTAATTAGTGATTAATTTGACTCTGCTGGAAAAGCTTAATTAGATGTGCAGAGAAATAACGAACCCTTGTGGTCTCAACTGGCTTTATGACTTATGCTTATGTTCTCTCGAAATTACTGTGTTATACAAGTTTTCATGATTGTCGACTGCTGTGCTCCTTCTTTCGTATCATTAAAGTTTAACTAAACTCTCTTTAGCTTAAGCAGCACGCATCAGAAGCCTCTTGTAATAGTAATGTAATTAAACCATTGCCTCCCATTCCTTCCTTCCTTATGTAAACTGATATTCGAGTATTACACTAAAGATTGATATTTCATGACTGATTTTATGTCTCATTTTATAGCTTGTTTCATCTAAAATTATTTGTAATAATTTGAACCAAGTTCAACTTGATGATATTCCTTACAGACTTTATGCTAGACCTTCTTTAATATTTATGTTATATATGAAATATTCTAGTTGAAATGTTGTTCATGATGTTTGTAACTTGGGGCAGTTAAGCTACAGAGTTTAAATAGAAACTAGATGATAGTATACAGTACGATACGCGGATATCTCTGGGGCTTTTGTACATAATTATCCTTGTAGATTTCTCTCACTGCTCTCACTCGGAAATGTAGTTTTGGTTGAAGACGGCAATGTTTTCGGAACTCTCTGACTATCTGACGTTTATCTCGTGTCTCACAGTCTCACCCTAAGCATTGGAATGGTTAGAGATTCGAGTATCTCTCGTAGGTCGTATCTCCAGTCTACTTTCACTTCGCAGGGAAAGCCGAAACTGTAATGAAATTCAATGTGGTTGTAAACTATTCTTTAAATAATACGATTATTAGTCCATTTGGCTCACACACTGAAGAGTTAAACAGCTTAACAGATAATGTAATCATAATTCTTAAGTTATCTTCTCATTCGTATGGATTAATCTAATAAAGATAAGCTATGTAAAATGGCGTGTACTTACCGAAAGGATAATATTATCTATTTAGGACTCAAGAATCCACCACACTAAAGGGAAATGCATAAAGTGCGAAATCCAGAAAAGATTTATTTATACTGAAAGAAAAGGAAAACATGGGGAGACGGTGGGGACGCTAATTGCATTATGTATCAAGTGGAAACAAAGCGATGGAGAAAGAAAAAGATGTGAGAAATGTTCGGCTCTGTAAGACAAAATTATGGCTCCATTAAATCCGTGGGCTGTGTTAATTTCTTTACCAAATCGGGACAAAAGTATGAAAGAAATGTGGAGCTATATACACACACCACTTTCATTTATTGCATCAGAATACATCATAACGTGATCAAACGAGTATATGGAAGGGAGAAAGCGATCTTTCTCGTGTCTAATGTTCTATTCGAGGCTTCTTTGTGGCTTTCACATGTATCTTGATTCTACATGCACAATTATTGCGTGTCAAATAAAATTCGTAAGCAGATCCTTTTATCACACCTATCTTGGGAGAAAGTACCCGTAACAGAACATATACACGTATGAAAAAGAAATTATTGGCGGTAAGAGTCGATTAATCAACTGATTCATGAGCAAATGTCACAAAATCTTTTCCGTCTTGGAAAAGTACGTCGTGATTCGCCCATTCGAGTCCATCTCTGTCTCTCTCTTACTTGTTCTTTAAGTAAGTAAAAGAACACAAGAATCCTTCAAGTTGACACGACAATGACAAATACGACCGAGTGAAACCGTATTTCCTGTACCAGAACGGATGCCTCCTATCTAGAAGAGTGCTTTCTCCAAATTGCACATGGAAATAATCTCTTCTTCTCATTGCTAATGTCCCTTGTAATGTCCCATGCGTAAATGAGGAATTTAATAGAATGACACATTTTATGCGTTCAACTAAAAATTGAGCATTTGTGAAAGCAAAATTATTAACAATTCACATATCACAGGTTTACAAAGACACAAGTAATCGCAATGGACGAAACAGTTATAGAATTATCCAATCGTTCCACCAAATTACGAATAAACACAAGAATGTTCAAAGCAGATCTCTGATTTTGCACTTTCCATGCACATCACACATAACTTTGCATCGCCTAAGTAGTAAAGTAAGTGAAAGTAGACACGAACTCAAGAATCAAATTAACTTGTGAGCAAAAATCCTTCTCCTTCTTCCTCTAATCATATTCATATCTCATCTGCTTTATTCATCCTTCCTTTTCGGTCTTTGAAACCAACTTGGATCTAGAAGAAATAATAGAATCAATGAGACTTCATTTTTAGTACACACAAATCGTCTTCTTCATTCTTCTTGGTAGGACGCAAAAACTTTCCTCTCTCCAGCTTTCATGCAAATCCAAAGTCAAACTTATTCGGTAAAATTGAATTTGAACAAACGAGAAACAATGTTGACATTTTGTGTTGAAATAAATTTTCCGTCTCCCATCATCTAATTAAATTTCTCATGGATTTCTGAATTTCCATATGTACCTATATCGTTCGTACGTACTTCCGATTCCTCAAGCGTCGTATATAAACAGAGTCAGTCTTGTCTATTCATCTATGAAATAGGAATTTACCTTTTCTACCTCGACGATCTAACGTCCAGATATGCTTAACTAAAACTAAAGTGTACATCCATCCACACGTACACGCAGTAGAGAGTAGTTTGTAGATCGAAACATCCTCTCTATATATATATTATATATATATGTATAGAGTAAGTGGGAATTACAAGGATTACCGAATGTATAAAAGGAATTAGATTCATTTATACTTCACTACTACTTTATTCCCCAAATTAAATCCTTTCGTCTACATACTGAGTGAATTTTAGAATCTAGAAGAGGCTTCTACTAGGGAACTTGTGTGTATGTGGAAATACTCCAGATATTTTATGAACCTCCCAGTACATCTCCCTAAATGCCGAATCTCTCACTCAACTAAGTTAGTCTATTCAATTTGAATTCGTTGAACAAATTCAATTAGATTTTATTGTTGACTCTTTCGTTAGAGCTTTGCTTGTCTTCTGTTTAGCTCTAAGGGAGAAGAGACGGAGACACAGGGAGAAAGTAGAAATGAATTCATTCCTATCTTTATCCACTAAAACTTTCATTTCTTTCTGTCATTTCCAAACTCCTTTCAGTCTTATTACTTTCTTAGGTACGTTTTAGTACACACTACGTTGACTTATTATATGATTATCACCTCCTTCTCTAGAATCTAGAAGACTAGAAGGAGAGAAGTGTGACGGAATTTGAAAAGTAAAATTAAATAAAATTCGGACAATATCACACACATCTCTGTCTCTATATATACACACTTATCTATCTATCCATACCTATCCAATACATCATGCTTATAAATTACCCCTGATTAACGAAGTCCAGTCACGTCGAAAGGGTTTTAGGATGGAAACGAATCCACCGTCCATCTGTGTCAGACTGTTGAGGTCAGCCTGGATGTAATAATAATAAGAAAAGGAGATATGTCTTAATAAAAATTCTGAATTGAGACGTGGTATATGGAGGAAAGTTGGGAAAAGTGAAAAGTGGGGCTATCGAAACCGTCAAGTTGGTTTTGGCTCAGGTAACTTAGTGAAAACAAGTGACCCAACTCAACTAGAATGACCAGAGAGAGTGTCATGGAATATTTACCCTGTTTTGTGGCGTAGACAGAAAAAAGGGATGGAAGCAACACTTCCACAAGGGAGTCTCAATTTCCCCAACTAACCCGTGTTATTTATCTAGAGCTGCTCTCAACTGAAACTGGATATCACTTTCATTTGAAGAATTATAATGACACTGACCAAGGTGAGATGGACTTTCTACCGTAGTGGACTCGATCTCACGAGTAACTTCATTTCTCTGAGGTTGTAAGTTATAATACAACTTAAAGTGAGTCATGACTTTCTCCAGGAGAGAGTTAACCTCAAGAATAACTTCAGACATTCGCAGACTCTCGTGTTCTTCTGTGTACGACAAACTACACTTGAGAGGTTGGCTACCCAAAGTTGAAATGGAATTAGCCAAAGTGTACCCAAAGGATATTACGGGACTAGAAAAATAATCAACTTACTGTATTGTTGACGGATGGCCTTTCACTATTTTCTACAGATAATTTTGCTTTCTTGCTTTACATTCGCTTTATATTGGGAGCTCTCTGTTATTATGTAATGTAATATAATTGCGTGTTACAGTAATAAAGATTCTGTGCTGATATCTCAACAAATTGTGATTGGAGAAGGGTGAACATGTTATGTTATTATTTGTATTTCAATTAGATCTCCTCAACTACCCCTTTGCCTTGCATGGAAATATTGGTGAACCTGTGGTGAGGGGTGATGGGGACGACACTTAATCTAAACGGGAGTGAAAGAGCAGTGCGAAGCATCAATGCTGGAGAAAGACTCTCTCTGATATCTCGTGTGCTTAAATATCGGGAGCAGTTCCAAAAGGACCTCATTCTCAATCTTGTGCTCATGAGGTAAGAGCTAGACAGCGTGTTTAAGGCAAACGACTGTTCTTGTTGTACTGAAGCAAGCGATAGTAGCTTGGGACTAAGAGAGGGTTAACAAATATAAATAATCATTTTTGACTATAATGGAAAAATTAACTGAGTTTGTAACGAACTCATTTACTGAGACACCGGAAATCAGATTCATTCATAAGGGTTCATCATCACCAAAGGCAGAGCCACTTTCTCCAGCTAGAAGCAATAGAAGTAATGGATCTGCGATGGAAATGGAAGTAGAACAACAATCAGACAATTTGTCTTCAACGAATAACAACGATGGATTAAAGACTCTAAAGGGTAAGCAAGGTTCTGTTCTTTCTAACTTTTTGAAAAATTGATTCTAAATTCTAAATCGAAAATTCATAATTATATATGAGTCGAAGTAATCAGTCTCAATGTGTCCGCACCTCCGCACGTTTAAAGTCATAACATTTACCTCATTTACGGCAAAGATACTTTTCATCCGGATGTGTTTTCTTTTTCTTTAAGTAGACACTATTAATTAAAATTTGAGCCTTTCACCTAAAGGAGTTGGGTACGTGTTCAGCTGAAAAATTAAACCGAAACGAGTAGGGTGAGAGAGAAGGTAGACTGAAGTAGGAAAAATGAAGCCCGAGGTCCTATTAAGACTCGTGGAGGCTTAAGTAAGTTCTGAGAATGAACATGAAAATGAGTCTTGAGGCAAGTTTTATGAAGTTAATTACGAACATAAATATGAGGAGTAAAATGAACGAGAGAAGACAAAACGAGCCTCAAGTTATGCTACTTTTACATTAACTAATTTACCCTCAACACTTAAGCTCTGCCCTTTTTGACTCTCATTTACTTTCTCCCGTGATATAATCAGACGAAGTAGTTAGCTCACTCCTTCCCTGTTAATTCTTTTGGATTTAAACTTCCTCCCTTCACTTTTGTACATAGGGAAGAAGGAGGAGATATGCTTCATTTCATAGTGAAAGTATATGATATCCTGCACATACTTTAAGTTGTTTTCACTCATAAGCTTGAACATAGACACACACACCTTCCTGATTATGAAGAGCATAAAGCAAGATTACATATATCCTGGAAACAAGAGAGAACTCCTCCTCTCTAAAATGATACACCACGGGATGACTGGTTTTAATTACCAAGTGAAACCAAAAGTTTTCCAGGCACTGATTAATTAATTATTTAATGGAACCTTCAAGACATACATTTCGCCTTTAGTCAAACTTTTATGGCTCATTTTGTTTCGGAAGAAGTGCTAATACAACATTAAGTAAATTTACACCCCAAGTCTGTATCATTTGAAGAGTGCGTAGGGGCAGAGAGTTTTCCCTTTCCTTCGAAAGGAGAAAGTTGATAGAGGCACCCACACGAAAAACTTAAGTTCATGTTTACTTCATCTTTTAAAATTCAAAAGTTATCCCAAGTGAATCTTTATACTTCACACGTACACACACACACACACACATCTCATTTCTAACCAAATTTCTTTAATTTACATGACTTTACGAGTTCTTTACAAGCATACTTTTATTAACTCCGTCCAAATCCTAGAATACAGACCTATTAAATACACTATATTAAATGCTTCATATTTGTAACCAAAGGGGGCCGTATTTCATCTACTTTGCTTATTTGTCCACCCTTGTAAAATCTGCATAAAAACTGTTATAAAATCTAAAGCAATTCCATACTATTACGAATCTAATTTAATTTCCATCCAATTTCCGTTTTAAAATTGTCAGGATACCTTCTACGTCATGGTTGCTTGTACGTTGTACCCCTTAAGTAATGAAAGAGGCGTTGCTGTTTAAGACAAATGTGAAGAAAGAAATGGCAAATGTAGATGCTGAATCTCATAAATGAAGCTAACGATACACAAAGTGCTTTCTCCTGTGAACATACCTACGGGCAGAGGTAGACACGAGATGGGGAAAGAAGGACAAGAAGTCAGCAGGACAGAGAAGGCCACAGTGGGGAAATGAAATCTCATCGTGTGAGGAACACAATGAAAAATGTTTCAATTAAATAATCTTCTCTTGATTTCTTTTGGGGCTTCTTCACCCTCGTTTCCCTAATATAATTCATCCCTCTTAGTGTACCACTTACTCTATTCACATCTCTCTTTCATCTTTACATATACTTACACTTACATCCGCCCTAGTCCTTCCACACTCTCACAAACTACACAATACAAAACAAAACTTCATCTTCCTATGATACTTTCACTTACACAGTTCCACAAGACTCGCTCTTGTATTTCAATTATGCAAACAATCACGCTTTCACTTTTTCTCAGTCATGTTGGCTTCTCTCACCAATTTTACTTCAGCCACCCGGGGTCATCTCAAATTGTTTCATTTTGGTGCACTCGTAACTCTCATCTTTAATAGCTTACGTACATCGTACATTGTATTTGTACGTAACATTCGAGCCTTCCGTGGTTCAAGCTGTGAGTGCCAAAAATTGCTCATACATTGCTACACATGAATTTTAAGTTTACTAAATGTAATAGATATATCCCTTCGGATGTTGATACATACAGGGTGTCCCATATGTCGCGCAACGAAGGTACCGAGTGTTCAGAATATGTAAAAACGGTTGGCTTTGGCAACCGCTAACATAACCCCAATATTATGGAAACGCTCAGTCTCCGGAGTTGCGCGACTTATGGGACACCCTGTATATGCTTCCCATTTCATCCATAAACTCTAAAAATACACGCATACAAATGGACGATATATCCGTATACTCTAACTTACATATTATATCCTTATTTGTAAAACACATAGCTGTACAATTAAAAACACTGCGAATAAGTAGACGACTGGAAAATACATTAAAGCCTATGTGTAGCTTATAGTGCATAGTGGATAGAGATATAATACGTGTATAATAACGTTGAGCAGAAAATATGCTGTGAAAGTGGTTGGTGATGGGGTTCATTACCCAAGGGATGTGACTCTCCTCGAGTTTCGAAGCATTTCAGTCCCACATTATTAAGCGTATGTACTTGTAGGGCTGGAGAGAGATGGTGAAAGAATAAAGAAGCTGAATGTGTATAGACCACTTGTCCTCATTGCTATCGCAGAGCTACCTTAAACAATCTTTGCAGTAGTCTCCTCTCGTGCCGTCATCATGAGAGCGTAAAGGATGTTTGGGAAGTAGACAGGGCAGGAGATTTAGTTCAATTTGGTAAATTGAACAGTGTTTTATAATACGTGTTAAGCTGACTTTCATTCGCATAATGGAATTAAATGGTGCTTGGCCAATCTCCGGCCTCTGTTACACTGATTCACTCGATCTGTTAATAACCCCCTCAAGACCTCCAAATCCCTCCTTACTCTATTTGTCTTTTAATTTGATTAAATCTACACAATATACGGAACATTACGCACAACACCGATGGATAAAGTTCATATATGATATCTACTGTCAACAGTATATCCCTGTTTTATATGTTTGTGTAATGCCATTCACACACACGAATATATTATATAAGTGTTACACACCTATCTTTATATGCACTCTTATTGCTTTGCTATATGTTCCCAACACTTTCTACTCACTTTACTTTCAATCCACTGATTGATTGAATACTTTGGGGAATTTACTGGTGTCACTCTATTTCTTTCACACGTCTTGTTATCGTCATCATGTTTTCTTTCTCCTCTATCACAAGTACAAATTATACTACCAAAATGTAAAGTGTGAAAAGCCATCAATCTCACTTTCTACCACAGGTTGCAGGAGGAGGTGGAATGAATTTGGGATTTAATTAAGTGTAATTGTCTACGTGTGTCTGGCTGTGATCCAGCAATAAATCATTATAGGCAGCTCTCAAACTGATGATAGATTCTTTCATAGGTGGGTACAAAAGACGATTATCACGACAGGACTCATCAGACGAAGAATGTCCACTAACGCTTCCGCAAGCATCTCAGAGTAATCTCAGTAAGCCAAGGAATAAGCGAAGTCATTACTACCAATCTAACTTGATTCGTCACATTCTTCCGAATATCATAAGTCCTTCTTCGCCTGGAGATGAAGATGAAAACCCGAGAAGCGAGTCCCCACAGGATGATTCTGGTAGGGAAATCGATCCTGGAGAAGAAGAGGGTCCAGTCCTAAGTAGCCCTGTAATGTCACCAAATCCACTAATCAAATCACAATTACAATCCCAACTGCTCCCTTCCGTACCCCCTTCTTCTTCCCCTCCCCACAATGACTCTGTCAACTCAATTATTACTCCGTCTACATCCGGAACTATCAATTCCAAAACCAAATCTCAGCAATTTAGTAACCACAAAAGCACACCAGATCGCTCATCAGCATCTCCTGGAACGGAGAGAGTGGAGTCCAGCACAATTTCTCAGAGTGGAAAGTCCTCGTCTCATGATACTCACGTCTTCATTCCTAAGTTCATTTCAAGTAATGATAACAGCATTTCTAACTCCCCGAGTGGGTCTTCTTCACCCGTACTTACGGGAAAGATAAGTGACAATGATCACGATCACAGCCCCTCCAACAACTCAATCGTAAATGCTTCCAATAACAATAATCTTGGCGAAAGAAACAATAATGCCGGTAGCAAAGCAGCTACATCGATGGGGTGTAGAAAGATACCTGGAATATTTTCCACCCTTCCAACACTAGCTAGTCACTCCAGTGCATCGGGATCTAATAATTCTGGCAGTGGCTCATCATCTCTTCATCATTCGCATCATCATCATCATCACAATCATCACTCAAGTAGTAGTGGATCAGTTTCAAACGGTGCTGGAAACGGAAGTAATAGCAAGCCAAGTAAGCAAAGAAGAAGCAGGACTAACTTTACTTTGGAACAGCTTAATGAACTTGAGAGATTATTTGATGAGACACGTAAGTTGATTCAGCAGTTTGAACTTGGAATTTTGGACGTCCAATTTAGTTACATAAAAGTGTAATAACTAATAATAAACCTGAACTTAAAACTGAAACGGTTTTACGTTTACAGACTACCCTGACGCGTTCATGCGAGAAGAGCTCAGTCAGCGACTGGGATTGAGTGAAGCCAGAGTGCAGGTTAGTAATTGATTGATCCATGTTTCAAGAGAGATTTGAATATTTTTATAATAGCTGTTTTAAGACCTAAATCAGTGTAGGATAGGTTTTGGACGTCAATAAAGAGTAAATTACCCCAAGTCAATGAATACATGCAGGGATTGCAGATTGGGAATTAGAGTAATATCTGAATGAAAGGAAGAAGGGATTATACAGTAGTTAGTATAATTTACCCCTTCCTGAATTGAAAAAATGATGAAGGGAAGGGACGAATAGGGGGATGGTTTTATGAATGACCATAATATAGATAGTTTAGTTTAAGAATGAATGAATGTGTACTTGCAACCTGTCTCACACTTTATTTCACCCATCAAGGGTTCTATTACAGTAATGAACGGAGGGTGATGAGATGCTTTTATCTCAATTAAATCAAAGGGATCTACTGATTCACTTCGAAGGGCTATAAAATAATATCCTATAAGCCCTGTAACACAACCTTCGATCATACCAGTTAAGTTATCTAATCACAAACTAGCACAAAGTATAATCGAAAGTGTTAGAAACACTCACTCACATCCAATATCACTTACCTCTTTCTAGGTTCACTTAATGATGTGAAAAATGGGCATAAAAGTTTAGCCTGATCGTGCACCATAATAACACACTCGTCATTAATAGTAAGTGGTCTACACACAGGCTAGGATCTGTATATAGTGTCCTTGTGTGCTAATGTGTCTGACCAGAAGTGGACGATCATATGGAAGTGAAAGCGTAGTCCTCGTCTAGATGATTATTTGCCCTAACGATAAGTAAAAGCCATCGGAAACACCCATTTAGCTCCATATATCTTACATTGTTTTTCTCACTCGATCAATCCTTCTTGCTTGACTCCAGTTATTTGGACAAACAGATCCATTTTTCAAAGAAAATATCTTCCCAATGAACCATCAATTTTATTCTTGCACTAATTTCATTACACTCCATCTTGATTGCTTTCTCTACATCTTGAGACAATTACAAATCATTGTGGAACGACGACTTGGTACTACACCATTCTAGTCTTAAGAATACGACAGGGATGTTTTTGCCTTACCGGAAAAGTAACTTTGAAAAACGTAGATAGCTTGTTCCGCATATTACAAGGAATGCAGGGTGAAAGTCATGAATGCATTCATGAGATAAGGAAAAGTGAGAGTTGTAGATTTATTATGTCTTGAGAAATATTCGTCTCAGACATTTCAACCTTTAAGTTATTTTGTCATCAAGATTCATCCTTCGCTATTGAAAAAATGATTAATGAACTGTCACAATCTTCCTAGCACAAACTTAATAAATGTTGTTTTTGATTTTGGATAGGTTTGGTTTCAAAACCGCAGAGCTAAGTGTCGTAAGCATGAAAGTCAAATTCAGAAAGGTATCATGCCTGTAACGATTGGGGGAAATTCTGCTTTGAGTTCTATGGACCCTCATCACTGCAGAGGAACGCCGTTCAGCATTCCTCCACCTCAGTCCCCTGCAGGAAATCAGAATATGTCGTCCTTAGGAATGGGAAGCTTGTCAGGAGCCACAAGAGGAAATTCAAGCAGTCCACAAGGCGTTTCAATCTCGGCTTCTCCATCTATTCTGTCGTCTCCTATTACAAGTTCATGTGGAGGAGGCAATGGGACAAGCAGTGGTGGTATTTCTTCTCTTCCAGCGTCTGTTGCTGCTGCAATGTCTTTAAGTCTCAGTAGTCCATCTGTTTCCAGCTTAAGTATGAGCAATGCAGCAGCTGCAGCAAGTCTTGCTAGCTCTCTACGATTGAATCCTTATGATCTTAGACCTTTATCAATGCACACTCCGTTGGACACAGCTTTCATCAATGCAGCTCAGCAGGTATAAGAATGATTGATATTGGGATTAGGTTATGCAATAAATTAGCATTATAGAACCGTGATTGACTTGCGATATCTCTAATTATAGTATGCAGCAGCTGCAGCAGCATTGTCCTCGTCTTCAAGTAGCCCCCCTTTGGGAAGTGGAGCACCTCACCCATCGTTGCTGCTTTACCCACCTCCGTACCCCTTGGCTCTTTCTTTAGCATCCAGTTGCTTATCTTCAGCAGCTGCAGCTTCCCTTGGAGGATCTGCTCTAGTAGAACGAATCACGTCAAAGAGCACGTCGATTGCTGATCTCAGGTTGAAGGCGAGACGTCACGCCGAGGCTTTAGGACTTCTCGAAAAACAATCGTAAGCAAGTGGTGGACGATGTATATATAGGATTTATGATACACACTTATGCTGCCCTACAATCTTAAGTATTAATTATTATTTTAGGCTAGTTTGAATTTGAAATGTGAACCAATAGAACATTTAGAAAATAAAATTAGATTACATTGTGTTCGCTAACTTTTGAGCTCGAAGTGCTGTGTATAGTTTCACGCAAAAGACACAACACTGGACTTGATTTCCTCTGCTTTCTTTTTCTGCGGATCATTGGATTAGATCTGCAGTTCGAATTAGATTAAGGAAACAGACGCACTACACAAAAGTGAATTGGAGAGGAAAATGTCTCTATCGGAGTTTGTTAGGAATTCATTCATACTGTTCGAATTAGTGCCATTGCTAATCTATATGCGTAGGCATTATTGCAGTGGTCGTGCATTGTCAGATCAGTATCCTTTTAATGTCTGAGTAGGAGACACTGACAGAGAAGAAGTAGCAGCAGCGTGAGTTCTGTAATAGTAAACGCGACGTGGTATAAAGCGTACAAAGCAGAAAGTTGGGCAGACAGGAGAGAAAAGTAGTAGGAAAGTAAACGACACTTAAATGATACTACTGAACGCGAATATAGAAAGAACCCTTACAACTTTCACTCATACGAACTATATTAATACTTTGATTTGGAGCCAAATAGGGTTTGAATGTGGTAAGTGAATCTGGTGGGATAGTAAAGTGAACGATCCAATCCGTCCAATTTAGGATGTTTTTGGATTCAGTAAGTGTTAGCGATTTGTTAGGACAGAAACCCATTGCTAATTGGATTCCGCTGTCTAAACATATTCCACTGCTTTCTCCCTAACGTCCCTGTGGCAGGTCAACAAATCAAACATCTTCAGCCGCAGTAGACATCTCTTCAATTAAGACTTTTTACTCTTCTTTCGCTACTAGTCAACTCTCATATCACTCCTCAACGGCCTCAACCATTTTAGATGGGACGAGTCCCATAAATGATGCGGACCAAAAAGGAATGAGGACACACAGCGCTGGATTAGATGTTCTTGGTTCTTGTCCTCAGTCTCAATTTTCTCCGTACTCCTATAAAATAAATATTATCGTTCACGCAAATAATTATCTAAGCCTGTGTATTCAATATGGCGTGGGATTGTTAGGTAGTAAATCCGTTACTTAATGCCGTGCATGAATTTCAAGAGACGGTATGCACAGCCTCTTGCAACAACTTGTGAAACGAAGCTGTGTATAACATATTTACACTTCAATATATCAAATTAGAATCTCTGGTTTGTACTCTGCGTGTTTGCTTGATTCAATTATTTCAATTCATTAATTTCTTCAACTCTGCTTATTCGTTGGACTGAAATTCTCCCTTTGGTCTGCACTCAGCTGCTTCGTGGAAAGTTGCGAGAATAGTACAAACCCTAAATAATTCAGTTAACAATTACACATCAGTTATTCTGAATTGCACCTTAGTATCAACATATTCCCTAAATCAAGAATTTATAATTTAATTTTCGCAATTTACTCTTTGATATATGCATGCTGTTAATATTGCATACACATAACCTGTTTTGAACGCGCGTCATAACTTAATATGTAATTCTGTCTCATGTGTAGAACATTTCGCACTGATTTCTAATGCGTATTTCCGTGAAACTGAAATTAATAGGTTGAGTAGAAAGATCGCAATGTGTCCTACATGTTACATTTGGCTTCTTCAGAATTGTGACACGATCATGATCTGTTAGGAATGAAAAAGCAGCGAATGGAAAGTGGGAATAAGGGTAATCGAATTAAAAGCCAATGGGGTCCATCTGAGGCGGTTTCACAATGAGGCAACCCCAACATAATTGGATGTGACACAAATTGAGGGGAGGGCATCCTTCGTTCCTTTCCTTCCGTTCTTTCTCCACTTCTCTGCCCTGCGTTCTCCCTTCGATCTCTCCTCCAAACTTATACTCTCCGAATATAACCCAAATATTCTTTATTATTTTTACCTTTCAAAATTACTTTCACCTTATGACATTGCTTATCTCTATATTTCCATTCACTCATTGTGCAAAATGAATTTTACTGAACATTTCCCTGTAAGGACACTAAAATGAAATTCTTTAAACAGAACCCTTTTACTACACTTGATTCTTCGTAGGCCTGCATAGTAAAAGCACACTTTCCAGTTTCACGAATTGATTGGAAAGTCCACGACACGACCTTTTATCGGTTGTACCAAAAGTTAGGTTAGATTTCCCGTCTCACAATTCAAACCATTTTCCAACTCGAAGTAGGGTTTACCTTTCACTTTTCCCGAAAGATAAGAAGATAATGTTATATCAGAAAGTGACAAGTGTGGTTGATTTAGTGTTATGGTGAAGAGACCGTTTCTTTATAGAAGAAAAGAGCGTCCAAGTCCAATGTCCAGTCTTCCACTTTTGGTGGCCAGTCTTAGATAGAAATACCTCTATGAAAGTCTTGCGAGCTACCCCATGCGCTAAAGGGGAACGATATACATATAAGAGTTCGAATCCGAAATATAATTGCACTTCTATCGAACATGACATAATATATTAGCACTTTATCGCCTTTTGGGCCGGTCCAAGTTGTGTTCAGTTAAGTTACAAGTTAAGTTCATGCTGACTGAAGACAAGTTCGACGTGAAATAGGAAGTGTCTCACTACCCTCGTTCTATGTTCTCCAGCTATTTGGTATTTCAGTGGATGATATAATGTCTCACACGGACAGAACAGAAAGGGCTACCCATTATTGCAACACCCACGGGTCTTTTTGGGTTCCGAATCTCCATAAAATAAGGATATGACATGCTTGCCCACTGAAAGTCGAAAGTTACATGTGTCAAATCGGCAGCAAGGAGTGAACTAACTTCTCCAGAAAAGATATGCCTTACGCCAAGCCTTGTGTTGGATTCGAATAGCTTAGTTCCATCTTAGTCCTCTCATTCCCAGCTTTAACTTTGGTGACACTTAGTACCTTCTTCCATTACCCACCCGTCACCCATTTATTTATACGGATTGACCCCAAATGGTTTGTCCGAGTGAGGAAGACAGCCTATAGAAGAAATCCTGAACCATCCGTATATTAAATGTGTAAAAACAATAGAACTTTTCCCACCTACTTGCCAAATCCCTTATACGATTATCGTAATTCAGTTTCACACGGAATGGACACTTTCAACAAGCACTTCCTTTTGTTTTTCTGCCCAACTCACCCGGAATCCTCATTGCCAATCTATACGGGTAATTTGATCTGATAGGAATTTATTGCAATTACATCTCTCATAATGTGATTTGTCTTTTAATCTCATTACATCGTGTCCACGCAAACCCTAAAGATATTCTTACACATCCAAACATAAACACTCTTTGTAACAATTTAAGTTCCCATAAGTGAACGCGGTACATTAATAGCCCTTCGATAATGATAATCAATCTGTATACGTACAAAAAACTAACGGAACAAACCAACAAACAACCCTGCTAACTTCTTTAATAAAATAAAAATCCCACGAAATACCCCAACCCTTGAGATTTCCTATTTCCTCCCCATCCATGCAAATATAAGAAAGTTTGTGTGTAGATATATTTTTATTTACCAAGTTAGAACAGAACTAATGTAATTTGGGCAGTTTGTGTGAAACATTCAGGAGAAGAAAGTTAAGAGAAAGGGAGAAGGAAGACATGAGACGGTATTTATTGCTCCATTCACACAAGAACAAGTCAGCGATGGTGGAATGGTAGATGATACTCTGATACAAAGGACACACACTTACTTTCTACTTAATCTACCACCACACAAAACCATACTGTCTCAAGAAGACTGTCTCTCCTAAAAAATCCTTTTATTTTATGATCTCACACTGAAAATACACGAGTATAGGAGTAATCTCATTACACCACTTTTTATTACCCCTCTAAGTACAAAATAAATATATTTTTTGTTCTGCATTTTTCATCCTCAACTTATCTCAACAAATAATGGGGATTTTATGGAAATCTCACTCCTCCTACTTTTCTCAACTAGAAACTTATCTCCCCATACAAAACGCAAGTTGGAAATGCTATCACTTTTACATCTCATCTTATTCTAACTCATCATATTAAAAGTTATGAAAGCAAATAATAAATTGCTACATCTGGATCTATTTCTAAATTATTAGCTGAATTTTTTAATAAAGACCTTCTTAGTTAATTTCATAAACCTTCATTGAGTCTGTAAACAGAAGACTACTGCTATGCATAAAGGTAGAATCTTATTTTCTCCAGCTTTCTTCGGAAACTTTTAGATTTCATTCAAAAAGGAATTATAGTACAGGAAGTAGCGTTTGTTGGGGGAAGAGTGGCCAGCGCCATCTATCGGCTGGATGGCGTAACTACTCGGCTTCATTCAAGTTGACCACCTTTAACACAAAGTGTGACACACACACACACACAGCTTAATCCCACACACACTTTCACACACACGCTAAATAGGTTTGCATAACACACACACACAATTGTGGAGCGGATCTGTGTTGAAGAGAAAGCGAAATTCCCATTCCCCTTGTGTCCATTGCCATTTGCCATTTGCCATTGCTTTGCCAGATTAGCAAAATAACGAAGCACATGAGATGAGTGCATCGGCAATTTTTCTTTAGGAAGAAGAAGTGTGCGAATTAGAGATTTGCCTGAAGCAAAGTTAAATACTCAGCCACCACTGCCACGGCCACCACCACCACCCGTTTATAGTTCAGTTGATTTTATCAGAAAAAGTAGATTTTCGATTGTGCTTCGAGTGTATTCGGAGAAATGAAGTGAATTGATAAATTCCTGGAAATAATAAAGAAGATTGCGTTATTGAGTAATAGGAGACTGCGGGACACGGAGGGGAGATTTTCGTTGGTGGTGGATGGGAGTCAATTTTCCTGCAGACTTTGCTAGAAGAGTTGCGTAAGTCTTTACATAACGATTGAAACAACTCGAGTGTAAAGTTAGATGCACGTCATTTAATTATTTAATAATCTATTCTTTAAGGGTCGAAATATTTTTATGATTTTATGGTGAAGATGGAGAAGAGGTCTTTGTGGTTTTAGTTTTCTTTATTTTTTTTATAGTGTGGTTGTTTGTGTGTGAATTTTAGGCTGACTCGGTGACTAAGAGGTGTGGTTGAAAGAACTTTTGAAGTGCTTAATGGTTTGAGGTGAATTTAGTGGATTTATCGAAGTTCATTTGGATTGTGTTTACAAGAGGGTGGAGTTAGCCTTAATATAGGTAAGTGGAGTAATTGGATAGTGGGCTGTAAATGTTCATTTCATTGTATTATAAAAATTGTGAGGATGATTGAATGATTAAGGTTGTATTTTATTCAAACAGGGCAAAACTTCCTGAAAGAAGAAGACAATGAGCTATTCGTTTTCTCGTCTCTTTGGCACAAAGTCATCTTTGAAGTTCGAGCATTTGGGAATCGCTGGATCAACTGTTCTGAGTGGCGAGAGTGTTTTTGCCAGGTCATTCAGTAATTGCAATCGAACTGCAATTACTCGAGTTCACAGGCTGCAATATCTTCGACAATATCCAACGGTTGTGGTCAATCCGGACGGCTCTACTTTTACAATCAGATATCACGAGCCGCGACAGATCATTAAGGTATTTTTGCTCTAAGTGGTTTTTACTAGGGTTCTTTTTGTTAGTTTATGGGTATTAGTAAGAGTTCAGGAGAAAGAGTATTTCGCTTTTCGTTGTGGGAGGAGATTTGCTAGAGCAATACAAATATTGACTTTCTGTAAACACTACTGATAGAATAACGAATTAATAGCCCTAGTGGGACTTGGGGACGGGGAGGTCCACTTACGCAACGTGTTTTTCATTCCTTTTTATTTATTGAATGATGATTATGTTTGTGACAGATCAATATTTTAGTAGGAAGAGTGAGATAGTTTCTGTCAGTACAGAGTAAGAGCAGCGCATTACTATTCATGTGAAGGTAGACATTCCTCGTGTGTAAACGGTTTTTGATGTGAAATAGACTTGCCTGCCGGTGAAATGTGCCGCAGTGGTCGTGCAGGATTTGTTGTAAATTATTCATCACTACCAAAACAATTATTTTGTGCTCGTCCAACTTCTGTATAAGCCAGTTAGTGCCCACTGAACAATTTTATTCACTGTTATAGGCTAGGATTAAGGGATTGACCATTGACAGGATTTCAGTACGTAGGAACAATTTAATTTTGCACGGCTACAGCTACATGATTCCTAATGACCGTCTGAATTTTGAATGATTTAATCTGAAGGGTTTTATTTTAATAGCTTCCTGTCGACGTAAATCTTCTGAGTGAGTCCGCCCGAAATGCTCGATTGGAAAGAAGAAAGCCTAGAACTAGAGTAACTTCGGAAGAAGATTTCGAAGACGAAGGGTTTGATGCCAAGAAATACTTAAAGTTTGTGAAGAAGTAGATTTGTATTTGCTGACAAACAGACACAATGTCGTAAATAAGATAAATAGTGTAACAAGTTGTAGTCATCCTGTAGTGTTCAGTCATAATTAGTATTAGTGTTGTCAATCGGTTCACACGGTGAATGTGTATTATTATTTCATCGATCAAAACGTCGGATATCTCCTGCTCATCACAATATCTTGAATCACAACATTTTCATAGGTATGGTAGGATGTTACTTGATTTATTGTTATGAATAAAAATCTTTTCCTTTTCCATTGAACTAGTTTCTTTTTCTACTTTCATTATTCCATTGACTAAGTACGGACGCATTATCTAAAGTCTTATTACGTTTCTATTGACTTTACAGATAATTACAGCAAATATTAATTCCTATCTACCAATATGGAAGAAAGCACTGAAGTCGAAATAGGACCCCCAGCTAAACGGCAGAAGCTCGAAGTCGATTCCAAACCATGCAGTACAGAAGGTGCGCCAACATCTCCTAGTGCTAGTTCTCCTTCAGTTCCGTGTTCACCATCGAAATCATTGGAAACGGAGGAAAACCTGCTGTCATCAAACAGTTTTTGTGGAAGCGTAAACGTTACTGAAAATCATGTCGCGAAAGAAGCTGACTTCGGTGAAAATATTCCATGTACGAATAAGCCTGCAAATCTGGAAATCCTGGAAGAGGGTAGCAGTGAAGATGAAGCAGAATCTCGCGAGGTAGGCGTCGAGATAGAAAATCAAGAATCAGACGTAAACCAGCCCGAAAAAGTTAAAATTGAAACCAAATCTAAGAAGCAAAAGAAAAGTAAAAAAGGTCTCAAATCTTCCTCTGATGGAGATGGAAGTGCGCAGGGTTCCAGCAAGAAGAAAGCAGCTAATCAAAGGAGAAATATTAAAGATATTTTGAATACTGACGCATTAGGGGAAGAAACACTTGCAGCCCAGCGTGAAGAAGCTGAGAGGCGACAACGCATCCAGTTGCAACAGCAACAACTAAAACTTCTTCACCAGCAACAGATTCTCATGAAAGATTCACCTTGGGATTCGAGTAGTAATGGCGTAGGTACTTCTCCCTTGACTATTGAAGCAATCGTCAACAAGATAGCACAGCGAAAGCAACAAAATTCAACAACTGCTATAGGGCCCGAGGAAGGAAATGAAGCGACGGAGTCAAATGAGTCCCCGAAAGAAACACCTTGCCTCACTAATCCCGCAGAAGAAGAGATCGTCTTGTCATCTGATGAAGAAAATAGTATTCCACCGAAGAAGAATGTGATGCTTAATCTCCTTCTGGACAACTCTCCGCACAACCTTAACAAAAGCTTCAATGGAATGTACGGTCATTTTGGGGGGACAATGAGATCTCGTTTAGATGAGCATAATGTGATTTCACTTAGTTCTGGAGACGAAGAAAGCAGCAATGAAATGTCCTCTAGTAAACTGTCGTATGGTATTTCCAATAACCATTCTTCAGATTTCAAAACTTCAGATGTTGGATGTGCAGACGATAGTGATGATGACTGTGTTGTGATAAGTCCGTCTCCGGAAGACGAAGAAGTTGAAAAAGATGAGAGGAATATAGACGAGTTAAATGTTTCTGATGAGTTTGGAAGAGTTCTCGTAAACGTTGGCCATCCTGATGAAGATCCTGATATGTTTTTAGCACCACAAATTGCTAGAGTTGTGAAGCCACATCAGGTAGAATTTCATACCAGTACATTTCTATCTTAGTTAATTTCATTGTAAAGCAAATGTGACTATTTTTAGATTGGAGGAATTCGATTTTTGTACGATAATGTGGTTGAATCGATAGAGCGATTCGATACCTCGTGTGGATTTGGTTGTATCCTTGCTCACAGTATGGGACTTGGGAAGTCTATTCAGGTAGGCTACGCAAATGCATTCATTATGGTTCCAAAAACATTAGCCCTCGTCTAATAAGATGTTCGTTATTGATTGCAGACGGTTTCATTTTGCGATGTGTTTTTACGGGTTTCTAAATCAAAAGCAAGAACTGTTCTTATAATTGTACCCATCAACACCATTCAAAATTGGGTTAACGAATTCAACATGTGGCTACCGCCTGCCAACGCAAAGAGCTTAAATTCTGTGCTGAAGTCCCGTAAACGAAGAAATAAAGTAACCAAAACTGCCAATGAGACGAACGATCTAGACCAAGCAAAGGTAACTTTAGGTCCGAGCACTCCGTCCCAAAATGGGGTCAGTGATCAATTTAGCGATACTGTGTCATTAAATCTGACATTCGACTCAACACTCAATCTCTGTGGAATGTTGAACAATGAAGATTCGTCTGACTCAAGAAAACCTGTCACAGGCGAAGACGCAGCTGAAGCTGATTCTGAGGAGTCATTAGAAGTTCATCATCGTAGCTTTGAAGTTTTCGTTTTGAACGAAACAGTTAAAACACTTCAAGCTCGTGAAAAAATTATTGCAGAGTGGTCCTGCAAAGGTGGAGTCTTATTAATTGGTTATGAAATGTACAGAATGTTAGCTCTCAAAAAGTTAAAAAAATCGACAAAGAAACAATCGCAACAAAGCTTTTTCGCAACATACGGAATAGATAAAAGTGAGGCTGACAGCTTAGATAGAATTCACACATGCTTAGTGAATCCGGGACCTGATTTAGTGATTTGTGACGAGGGTCATCGGATTAAAAACAGTGGAGCTAGTATTTCGAATGCCCTTAAAGCTATTCGAACAAGACGGCGTGTGGTTCTCACTGGATACCCTCTGCAAAATAATCTTATGGAGTATTGGTGCATGGTGGACTTTATCAGACCCAACTACTTAGGATCAAAGGTTGAGTTCTCGAACATGTTTGAGAGGCCAATTTCGAATGGACAGTGCGTCGATTCTACTTTTGAAGATAGAAGACTTATGCGATACAGATCCCACGTTCTTCACTCCTTATTGGAAGGATTTGTTCAGCGTCGATCCCACGCTGTTTTGCAGTCTGCTCTTCCAGACAAACAAGAATGGGTATTTCTTTTGAAAATGACACCTATTCAATATCAACTGTACAAGGAATTTATCAAGTACCTGAGTGAAAACGTGGAAGGTCAAAGCGCGGCCAATCCGATTAAAGCGTTTGCTGTCTGTTGTAAAATATGGAATCATCCTGATGCTCTGTACAATGTAGTCAAGAAAAAGCAAAGTATACTGGATGATTTAGATCTCGATGAAGTAGCAGCAAACACTGACGGCACTGGAACAAAGTCGAGAGGCAGAGGAGCAAAGAACCAGAAGAAAGAAGTACAAGTGCCACAACAAACAGACCAAATATCTTACTTTGATGGAAGTGGTTTTAGTTTTCCTCGAAATACCTTTGGAAGTTACAATGGGACTGGAGCTGGGACTACCAGTGGAAAGTCTGATCAAGCATTATCCCTAGACTGGGCATTGCCAGTTTTTCAGAACTACCAACCTGGGGTTTTGGAGAATGGAGTCAAGTTCGAGATCTTGTTTGAAATCATAAAGGAGTCAGTGCAGTTTAAGGACAAGTTACTTGTCTTTTCACAGTCGTTACTCTCCCTTGATTTGATCGAAACTTTCTTAGCACAGAAGTTTCAGTGGACAAAAAATCAACAATATTATCGTCTGGACGGTAGTACTACGGGTCTGGAACGAGAAAGATTGGTCAATAACTTCAATGCAAAGCCGGAAATCTTTGTGTTTCTTGTATCAACTAGAGCAGGATCTCTTGGCATCAATTTGACAGGAGCGAATAGAGTTGTGGTTCTTGATGCATCTTGGAATCCTTGCCATGATTGCCAAGCTGTATGCAGGATTTACAGGTACTAAGACTTTAAATTTTGTAATTGAAAACCTTTAAACATTGTGTGAATGATTTAAACTTCATCTTTGCGTATTGTAGATATGGACAAACGAAGCGATGTCAGATATACAGATTTGTGTCTGATTGTACTTTGGAGAAGCGAATCTACGATCGACAGATAAACAAGAGAGGAATGTCGGACAGAGTTGTCGATGAGATGAATCCTAATGCTCAATTCAAGACGAAGGATGTCAGTTCGTTTCTAGTCTTGCAGCATGATCATTTGGATAAATTGCCATATGTTAGATGGAATTTGCTTCCAGAGAAATATTCAGATCCTGCTCTTCAAAACCTATTAGCTAGAGTTGGTTATAAATTAACACAGGCAAGTACCCTCGATTTAACGTTTTAGCATTATAATTATTATCTACGTATGTCTAAGTACGAAAAATTTGAATTTATTATGTTGTCCTTTAGGAACCTTTCGAACATGAATCTTTGCTGATCGATCAAAAGAGCCAGAGATTGTCTGCAACTGAGAAGCGTCTCGCCCATCGAAATTACATAAATGAAAAGCGCACAGCTTCGTTACAAAGTACGTCGGGTTACACTTACAGCCGTCCATCTTACGCTGCATTCTACCCGAAAGATAGTTCTATGAGTGGGAGTGGTTCTTCTACTTCTGCAGCCCTTCAGTCTCGTATTGGAGGTTATACCAACTCAGGAACTAACTACAGACAATTTCAACTAAGTAACGAAGACAGGTTCGAACAACATGTGGCGGCACTGCGTGAGAAAGGAATTTGCGTTCAGAATATTGTGTTGAAGAAAGATGCTTTCTTAGCCGATCCCGGTGGTGGTCCAGATATGTTCATTATGGCTGGGGAAAAGGTGTATGTTTTACGCTCGGATAAAGGGACTTATCTGCGAATTAGTAATGGAAAGCTTATAGCTGTTCGAAATAACACCGCTAATTCCAGAATTCCGGGAATGAATGTACCAGCTAACATTGAATTGACGAAGGAGCAGCTTCAAGGATTGGTGTACGCGTTTCTGAAAGTACCAGGGCAGCATACGTACGATTCCTTTCCGCCATCAAGCGTAGGATCTTCTACATACCCTCCAGAGCAACCGTTACCACCTTCTCCAAACTTTTTCAGTCAAAGCAGAAATCACCTTCAAGTTACGAATTCAAGAAATAACTCAGGAGGAGATGTTACGCTTTGGCAGGAAAAAGATTCGAATCCCTCTCGTTCTTTCTCTGCAAACTCTGAAGCACGTTCCAGTCCCAACTTCGAAAACCCTAGCAGAACATTAGGAAGCCCAGGACGAAATGCGTATAGCAACTCTAACCTGGACAGATTATCGTTTTTGGCTAATCAGTTTCCGGGATTTACCCCTAGTGAATTCGGTTATCAGAGTGCAAGGTCTAATTCATCTCCGCAGTCAAGCAGTTGTTACGACCCGTTAGTCAGGCTATCTTCCACTCCTCCATCTCTTGCACACAATCGACACACGGGCAATGGATCTCCTTCAGGACAACCAGATTTGGAGGTTATTGCAATCCCAAAATCGTCAAGTTCAATTAGATCTACTAAGTCATCTTCCAATGACTCTGATTCGTTCTCCTCTGGAAGATCAGTGCATAATCATAGAAAACGGAGCACTGGGCGTGTTTTTGTGGGATCAGCAGCAGCCGAACGGAAACCTCAAGAAATTTTAGACGTCAATTCTTCATTCTATAAAGACTTCACGATTACTTTGAAGTCTCAGAAAGGCGAAAGCTCCTCAGGATTAAATGCAACCAAACCTAGCCACCATGACTTGCCGTCTGTGAAAGATTTCCCATCCGCGTGGATAGAGTCATTCGGATCTAACGTCAACGGCATTCACACTGCAGAAAATTTTAACCAAAACAGTGAGAACAGCTTGCCTTCAACCGTTGTTGCTTCGTCTTCAGTTAACAACAGTATTGACACGCTCGATTCGCTGAACTATACCTCCAATGAACGAGTAGCAAACGCAGAAAGTGACTCAGGCCAGTATTACGCTAACGGTAACAGTAATCCTGCTGGTGACAATAGTAGCAATTTAATCATGAGTGGTGCAGCCAACTGCAACAGTAGTGCGAGTTACGATGAACACGCTTCAGTGCAAAGAAACGAATCGATATATTTTCCTTACCAAGGTGTATGATGTTGGCCTTCCTAAGTTTCTATCTAATTTAGTGTCGGGATGTTGATTGCAGTTTTACATGTTTGTTTTAATTCTTCATCGTTGAATTATATAAATGAGATGGAACCTATATTTATGGATGGAACATATTTATTATGTTTATAATAATTGCATCTTTTAAAAATTGAGAGCTGGAAGGGTTACAAGAGAACTTAGCGTGCATGAAAGACCAGTTGCAAATGTCCCCATAAATATCCCACTAAAATTGGGTATATAGAAATCTACAAAAATATTCTATTATGCAAAATTACTCTGTATTCATCAATCCTGTCATAATATAATATGATAGTATATTTGCTGATGTTATTCTTCTATCCGTCGAACTATGCAAAACGTTGTTATTAACAGTGCTTTACCATTACTACTATTACTACTACTATTGACACCTCACTTCCCTAGAATGGGCGTACGTTTAAGGTTTTATTTGAAGTACAAATGATCCCTAAATTGTGTATTTCATAGATCACGCATAAATGACTTATTCTGGAAGTGTATAAGGCTGATTTGCAATATGCGAATATATTAATTATTAAGAATCGTAATAATTATAAATGCATCATGCCTGCTTACTTGTTGATTTCGCTTAATAATCTTAACAACCGATGTGTTAAAATCTTATCATGATCATAGATGTCCGATTTGATGTGACTTTGAAATTTTGTACCCAATAAAATTTAAGGAATTCAAAGTTATTGAAGCATTTGACAATCAAAATTTATTCCAATTTAAAGGCTGTGAATCATATCTACTTCAGCGTGAGCTTGATTAATGTACGATGAATTTTTATACTCGCCCAGGTATGACGTGTTATAGGCCTAATAGTATTAGGTTGAGCATACAATTATACTGTGCTGTTGAAAAGATTTACATGCTTTGTTCAATTTTGATGAGTTCCAAGATACCATCCTGCATTTCCTTCACTGCTTGGAATTCGGTTAAGCCCAATCGCCGTTTGTTGGAGATATCGTAGACACCTCCTTCTGACTCAGTGTGCTCACCTCGAGTTCCTCGTACCTAAACAATGATACATATCGATCAGTAACAATATCCAGTGTGCGTGATATCATTATTACATCGAAAAGTCATTTATTGTGTGTAACAAGTTACCTGCAAATTGTACTGAGCAGCTGTAGCATCCAACAATGCCTTGTCAGAAGCCAACTTGGGTAACTTGATATGGACAGACGCTCGAATCGTTGTTCCCAAATTAGTAGGACAGAAAGTCAAGAATCCAAATCGATCGCTGTGGGAGAACGCAAGATTCTGATTTTCAATCTGTGTGACACCATCAACCATTCTTCGGTACACAGTTCCCAGGTCACCACCCATTTGCATGGAGATGATTCTCAGATGATCTTCTTCATTGACCCACACCAGAAAGGTTTTATCATCATTGTGAAAAATGCCTCTTCCGACAGGCCAAAATCGACAAGCATTCGCAGCTTGAAGAAATCGATCTCCTTCCTTGAACAAGAAGTGATCATCAATCAACTGCTGCTGAACTTCTTTTGACATTCCCAACAACGGATAGTATGTTCCGGTAAGATCTCCTTGCAAGTTCATCAGGGCACCTGACACCTTCTGTTCCATCTCTTGGTAAGAAGATTCTGTGAGACACGGATTGAATGGATATCCTTCCAGTGATCGTCCACATCGAACTCTAGTTGAAATCACATATTGCCCTTCAGGGTCCACCTGCATAAAATAAATTCATGAACAACCCAAATTCCAGAAAAAATGTCACTTATTGCCAAAGCAGTCATAATATTACATTAACGAAGATGGAAGTATCTCCGAAGTCCTTAGGGGGATGAAGGGCTGTTGCAGGGAACCCCTTGTGATAATCATCAATGATTGGATCAAACAATTCCGAAAAGATATGATAGCTGTCAGCATCCGGTGCATAGACACCTAAAATAGCACATTAAATTACAATTGACATAAAAAATTAAACTACAAACTTTTATACGCTTAATCTTGAGTATAAACATTATTACCGATTCCGGAATCCAAGTTCTCCACTCCACTTTGAATGACATCAAGCAGCGTTGCTCCCAAGTTAGTCTTGAGTTCCTTCAAGTTATCGAAGACCTCTCGAGTCAAGTACTTCTTGAGAAGAGAATGACATTCTTCATCCGAGGAGTTCTGAAGCTTCAGAAAAGCGTCTTCCAGCTTAGCAAGAGTGTCCGGGTCAGTCATTCTGTTCTTATTCCTTCGAAGTTTGCAACCTGCAGCTCCACAGCAAGGCATACTATCTTTATCAAGGCCTCTAAATATGGGAACGTGCAGAACGTGCCGGGGGGAGATGACAGAAATGTTAGGATCAGGACGGTACAGTTAAGAGTAAAAGGTCAAAAGGTCATAAGTGGTGGATATACGTGCTTGTTCAAAAACAAACTTACCTTTTGTTGAGACAATTTGGGCGTGAAATGGAGAAGTCTGAGAAGTAGAGGAGAGCAGTGGTGGAAATGCTGAAGACTGCTGCGGTGAAGAAAATTGCTTTGGCTGGAAATGTTGCTGGAATGTAGAGGAGGATCCTCCGCCTCGTCATTTATTCTCCAGTCTCTTGTTGTTCCCCAGTCTCTACGACAACATGAAAAACGCAAATTGAGCATAACAGCAAAAGACTCAAAAGAGACATGCCGAATCAATTTTATTATTCTTCCAATTTACTTTGAGCGATTTGAGTTGCCTTCGTCAACTTCTATAAAGGACTCTTTCATTCCACTCGCTCAATGTTATCGCATGCAGACCTATTCAACTTGGGGATATGTAAATGTAAATATGTATGATGCGATGGATGGAATTGATATTGATGGAATTATGGAAGTAGGAAAGTATCAAAGTATGAAAGGCACTTTAGTTGTTTAGAGTTTCGATCTTGTGAAATAGAGACAGCTAAAAACTTAACTACGCATGATGATATTTACAAGTAAAAAAATATATGAATGTTTACATATTGTATGAGTGCTCGACTGGTATGGTGGTATTAAACTGTGTAGGGAAAGATACTTTTTAGCTTAACCACTATCATCATCATGATATGATGTGGCCAAATCATTGTACAGAGTTGACAGGAGAATGCACAACCTTCAATACATACATTCATGATCGACCAACTGAACTGAACCAAAAGAGGTTTGGTTGGGTTCTACTTGTATGGATTACTGCAGATAAAAAATGCCGTGTGCTTAGGCCGAATTTAACGATGCATTGAAATATTCATAAACTCGACAATGATGTAATAATGTAAAATTTATTATTTAAGCAGGAGGCTTAGTTGATGAAATATTGTATAGCAATGTAACTCATGATGGTTGTAAGGATTAATGATATAAAAACAATAATATGGATTTTTGAGTTTAAAATTTTAAAGGCTTCACTTCAAAGTGACAAATTTTAATAGGAAAAGCAGCTGAAGAGAACAGAGAAACAAAGACAGTCTGATATTTGACAGATGATATTTAACTGCCTGTGAAGGTTGGAAAAGCTATTCTATGACGTGACTGACACTGAACAAGCAGGACTTTCATAATAATAAATTGCTTTCACCTATTATAAGTAAGAACATAATGTTTCAAAATCTCAAACGAGCAGAGAACCGATGCTGTACATGGATGACCGGGAATTGGAACTATGGCACATGGACTGCAAGACTGGAACACAGTTTTACAGCCTCAAATGCGTAGTGTAAATACCGTGTATAATTTTAAAAAATCAAGAATTCCAAAGGAAGTTCTGTCCCTCCGTTAAAAACTCACCTGTTGCAGACGTCTGTAAGGGAGACAACTGACGACCTTGAAAAACTCTATCGCATAGATTCGCTCTAGTTGGTTAAATAAATTGACAAAAAATTGAAATGGGTGCAGTGCTCGGCTTTGTCAATAATAATAATATTGAATTGGTATATTTCGCTTTACTTGCCAACTAAATGTTTGTGTTGCTTTCAGGAATCAAGTCGAGAGCTGTGAAACTGTGAAGCGTGAAGGTCGACACCGGTCGAAGGATTCCCTACAGCCTACGACTTAAACATTGGACGCGCGTGTTGGAGGTTTGACATTGACACTGCGGCGACTCCGTAGTATATGCGGTATGGTAGGCCGAACCAGTGACACGTGGCGACAACCAAGACATTGACTGTATTGTGTAGTGGGTGGCGTCTGTGGTTCTTGCTTTGGATTGGACGCAGTTGGTGTACGAACTCCTGCCGTTAGAGGCGTCTGGAAACGTTGAGTTACTAGCAACTGTATTCCCGCAAGTTGCAAGGAATTCAGTAGATTCAAACTACAGAGCAAGAAGATGGCCGATTCAAGTTTCGAATTCCCTTCATTTGGAAAGGATGTCGTCCTTCCAGCCCCTCAACTGGACTCTGACGATGAAGTCATTGATGATACAGAGCGACCGTCGCAACCTTCACCTGCTCCACCAGCAGTAGAACAGGAACAACCGGAGACCAAGACACAATCTCAGATAGAGTCAGTTGGAACTGGGAAACAAAGTCAAGAACGGTTCAACACAGATGATAACGACGACAGGGAGCTAACTAGTGCCGAAATGGAGGACATCGGTGTCAACGTGGTATTGGAAAGTTATTTCGCCCACTGTGGGCCATCTTCTCAGACAATCAACTCTTTTAATCACTTCATGGAACATTCCCTTCCTGACATCCTTCGGAAATGCGGACGTCTGTGTGAAGAAGAAATGTTGCCTGATGGGTCTCGAGTATGTTGCATTGATCTTCGATAATCAATTTTAAATAGGCTGAAAGATTTTTTATCAATCCGATTTTGCCATTACAGAAGCTTCACTCGGTTAAGATCAAGAGAGTGATGATGGAAGACAACATTCTTCGCTGTGAGCTGAACGGACAGATACACAAAGTATATCCACAAGAAGCGAGGCTTCGAAACTTGAACTACTCGGGTATTCTTTATGTAGAAATAGAACATTCTATAAGCATTGAAGAATTCGCCGGCAAATCGACTCTAATGGCGAGAGGAAGAGATACCGTCAAGATGGCTGAAATTCCCATCATGGTCAAGTCGAAGTTTTGTTCACTTCATGGTTTTTCTGAAGAACAGCTTATGCTGATGGGTGAAGATCCTACAGATTCTGGAGGATATTTTATAATTAATGGAAAAGAGCGAGTATGTAGTAATTAATAGCAGGCGTCGCCGTCGCTGTCTGTAGCTTCAGAAGCTGAAAAACTTATTCCATGGAATTTCAGGTGCTGATATCACAGGAGCGTCCGGCAACAAATCGTTTCTTCATTTTTAAGCCGATGAGTGATGCAGATTATAGACTTGAAGCGGAAATTAGATCTAGTCCCGATCCTAACACGGATGAAGTGAGTGCCTTGTGGATTAGAATTCCTGGTCAACCCACAAAACATCAGGAAACAACGTCCCCATCAGAATTTAATCCAGAACAGAATATTCAAAAACTTTTTGGGAATGTAACTGATTTGAAAATTTTAAGAACGAAAAAGACGCAGTTGGAGAAGAGGCATGTCAAGCGATTTCCGGGACTCATAGTTTATCATGTTTCTCTTCAACGCCCATTCCCCCTACTAATTCTGTTCAAGGCTTTGGGCTTTATGGATCAAAAGAGAATATGGAACAGTTTTGGAATCAGTGATAAAGATGCTGTGGACTTCTTCGATATTTTGAATTCTACATTTGCTGACCCTCAAACGCAGAATATCAAATCTCAAGATGAGGCTTACGCATACATAGGTAAGTATGTTGCAGTTTGAAGTGTGAGCATTAATACCTACTCGGGATAACGCTGCATTTTTACTGATTCATTGCTGCGATTATAATTTTATGCATAGGAAAAATTGGAAAACTAAGTTACTGGGAGTTAAAGAAAGATAATGAAACTGGACAGCGACAGCGTTTAACTGAAGATCAATCTATTGCGAAAGGAAAGATTTTCGTTGACGAACTAGTGCTTCCTCACCTTGGAATGGGAACAGACAGAGACAGGGAATACCTGGCCAAGGCTACGCACTTAGGGTACATGGTGAACGGGTTGATCAGTGCCTACATGGGGAGAATTCCATGTGATGACAGAGATCATTTAGAAAACAAACGATTTGAAATGGCTGGACCTCTTATGGCCAATTTACTCAAAAAGCAAGTTCAGGATATTGTGTGTTCTTGAATCATGACTTGTACTTATTAACGCATACATTTATATTTATCTGTTGTTTCAGGCTTGTCAACAGCTACATGTCAGAAATGGGATTTCTGATACGAAAACGAATAGAAAACAGAAATAAGTATGATTTCTTCAAAGATATTGCCCGATCGAATTCTATCACTTCAGGCTTTATATATTCGTTTTCTACTGGGAATTGGGGAGATAGGAGGAAAACTAGTGTGATTCGACAGGGAGTCTGTCAGGTAAGCAAACACTAAATCAGACTTGAAATCTTACTTGAAAATACAGAGGAAGTAATAATAACATTCGTTTTCAGCCTTTAAATCGGCTTACACAGTTAGCGAGTCAGTCGTTCCTTAGGCGTATAAATTCCCCGGTAAATAGACTGGTGAGAATGGTTGCTCCAAGAATGGTCCACAACACAGGATTCGGATACCTGTGCCCTGCAGATACACCTGAAGGAGAACCTGTTGGACTTCTTAAGAATTTGTCTATCATGGCTCATGTATCAGTTAGATGCGATTTGAGCACAGTCTTTGAAATGCTTCAGGAACTTGATTTTACTAACGACGAAGATATTGAAGCACTCCACCGGTAACATTTAGCACAGACAATGTATGTTTTGAATGTTAAGTTGCAATTATTGTGAAGGTTTTATTGTATCGTGACAGAGACACCAAAATAATTATCAATTCCACTCTGGTGGGGTCCTATCCAAGAATAAAGGATAAAAATCCTCAGCTTTTGGTAGACTGTTTCAAGAGACGACGAGAGGAATGGGACGAAGTACAGCATGAATTGAAAAAACTAAAAAGAAAAAAAGATGCTTCAAAAGTACGAACAATGGAGAAACGTAGAGGTCTTCCCAGGGGTTCTTTATCAATGAAGCCCAAGTCTGCCGATGTTGATGGCTTAGATGAGGACGCAGACGAATATAAAGGAATTCCATATCAGATGTCCATTTCTTATGACTTGCAAAGACGTGAAATTCGCATTAGAAGCGACGCAGGTCGACCCCTTCGACCGTTGTTTAAAGTTGAGAACCACATGGTCAAACTTAAGTGGAGTCATGTGAAACGTTTAAAGGATTCGAAAGATCCGTACGGGTAAGTGTACTGATTTTCAAAATGGAACACACAATTCCGAGCATTATTTATATTTTGAGTTGTTTTATAAAAATTTTCTTTCGATAATTTAGTTGGCAAGATCTATTGAAAGATGGAATAATAGAGTTCTTAGACCCCTCCGAAGAAGAAGATGCTTTTATAGCGATGTTCCCTGCCGATTTGAGTAAAATACATGGATGTTTGGGTAGTTCAGAAGGCTATCTGAACAGTTATACCCATTTAGAAATCCACCCAAGTACTATATTAGGCGTGTGTGCTTCACTAATTCCATTCGCCGATCACAACCAGTCCCCTCGAAACACCTATCAGGTAAATATGTTTTATCTTCGCTTGTCTCACGGCGAACGTGTTAAATTTTGCTATTGCTATTACTCAATTGGTCATTTGTAGAGTAATATGGCGAAGCAGTCCCTAGGGATCTACGCGCTGAACTATAAGTACCGCTATGATCCTGAAGCTCATGTACTTTATTATCCTCAAAAACCAATCATTTCAACAAGTGCAGCAAAGTTCACTGGATATGACAAATGCCCGGCTGGAATTAATGCAGTCGTTGCCATTCTGAGTTATGGATATAACCAGGAAGACAGTGTAGTGATGAATGGATCTGCGATCGAACGGGGGCTTTTTAGATCTTTGCATTTTAAAACTAGGACTAGTGAAGCTAAAACTGGGAAAGGGTGTGGTGATCAGGTAAGACGTGAAAGAAGCAATTTCTGTGTCACTTGTAGTACGAAAGTTTAAAACTGCAAGCCACTTGCAACTTTGTATTTTGTTTTGCCTGCATGCAGAATGAAACATTTGAATTACCTAGCCGAAAAGAAGTTACAATGACACGATTTAGAAGTTACGATCATTTAGACGAAGACGGATTACCTAATGTAGGAATTTGTATTGAAGATGGCCAGCCTATAATAGGTAATTAGGATTTGCAATAAATTTAATATTTTGAGGCTCACAATGGTTGCATAAAATAAACCAATATTTCAATACCAGCAAAGACACAGGAAGTTTCGATGCAGATAAAAAAGGAGCAACAAATGCTTGGGAGACTATGCCCTGATAAACGCGACGTCTCGGAACAATTCAAGTGCTCCCAAGCTGCTTCAAAAGCTTTTGTCGACTCAACAATTCTTACTGATAATGCTGATGGATATAGACATGTAAAAGTTAGAGTTAGGTCAACCAGAATCCCACAAATTGGCGACAAATTTGCCTCGCGACATGGGCAGAAAGGAGTAATGGGAATGTCGTACCACGAAACGGTAAGCTATTAAATAAAAATAATAATAACGATTAATAATTGATTTTTGGCTCGGGTAAAACAATTTTTTATGATTGTTGAAGGACATGCCTTTTACTAAAGACGGAATAGTACCTGATATAATCATCAACCCTCACGCTATTCCTTCAAGGATGACAATAGGCCATTTGATAGAAACAATGTGCGCTAAGATAAGCACATTAAATGGAGGGGCTATTCCCAAGATATCTGATGGGACCTGTTTCAACAGAAAGTTTTCCATAGAAGAATTGCAGAAAGAATTACGGAAGTTAGGCTTCAACAATGCTAGTATGGAAGTCATGTACGATGGCCGTACAGGGAGAAAAATGAACTCCCAGGTTTTCATAGGTCCCTGCTACTACCAGGTTATCATCTTATATATTTATGACTAATGCTAAGTTTAATTAGCAAACGCTTATTTCAAACTTTACTAATATTATACCTTTGTGTAGAAATTAAAACACATGACTGAAGATAAACTCCATTTTCGAGCTAGAGGCCCATTGGATAACATGTGCCGACAACCAACTGCAGGAATGCAGAAGTATGATACGAGTTTTGATTAAGTATGTTCTGTGATACGGTGTCTAATTGTTCTTCGTTTCTTATTCTTTGTACAGGGAAGGTGGATTACGATTCGGTGAGATGGAACGCGACAGTGCTATCACTCATGGAGGATTTCAGTTTCTACTAGAAAGACTCCTCTACGTATGAAAAATGT
Organism: Isotomurus palustris; assembly: GCA_034696625.1. Classification (NCBI taxonomy): domain Eukaryota; kingdom Metazoa; phylum Arthropoda; class Collembola; order Entomobryomorpha; family Isotomidae; genus Isotomurus; species Isotomurus palustris. Next base: position 10,462 of record JAQGAD010000156.1, on the reverse strand, counting down.
TTTATAACAAATTCATTGAAGGGCTCTTGATACAACCTTTTTTGATGCCTACATGCTATTTCTGAAATACTTTATTCATCCTTTCGAAAACTTGTAATTGGCAGGTTTCTGACAACTATACGATGCCTTGCTGTAACAATTGCGGTCTAGTTGTCTTGAAAATTCAGGATCCGCGGCCAGTCCCAGTACCTGTTAAGCCCCGATCCAAGTACATAAATAAAATGGTAGATTCCAGTAAGGATCGAAAACCTGGATACTACTACAAATGCAATAATTGTGAAACTACGTGTCACGGGGTAAACATGAATAAATTACTAAATTATTGCATCCTTAGGTAAATGCACAAAGTTTTTTATTACCTGTAAACTTTAAATTCCAGGCAGTTACATTTCGACTTCCGTACGCGGCGAAACTTTTGTTTCAAGAGTTGGGGTCCATGAACATGAAAATCATGTTGTTTTCAGACGAAAAGGAGAGTCGGGTTGAGGTAGGACTAAATTTTTTATTATTCAATGGCGATTGGGACGTTTTATGTGCAAATTAACATATATTTTAGCCAGCCAAGCCTTCTGCCGAAGAGTCTGATGAACTTTCGAGAAATCCAGTGGACTTCATTAAAAACCTTATAGATAAAAATTTTGCTAATTTTTAGAAACGTATGTGCAGTTTTATTATAATTAACGAGTTAGTAGCTTTAATGTCAAACGGACTGTGTTTATTGATTATTTTAGAATATCAAATATCTTGTTGTTTTCAACGAAGTGACATTTCTTAAGTCTTATATGCCAAAGTTATTTTTTGACCAAATGAACTGATAAATTGACTGTTATTATGACTAATGTTGATTTTTGAAGACGTTGATAATTCAGCATTTTTTGCAATTTAAGATGCTTGTTGAGGACACGCTTCAATCGCCGAAGGCACTTGCGTCTGTCCCCTGGAACACTCGTTAGAATTGCACTCAAGGTAGCATGACAGTCGTCTTGCTTCTGGAAGGGGGATTCGACCTAGCGTGTTGATAGGGTTCGTAGAGATTCCCATGCGATCAAAATCACTTGGTCTCAATGGTTGCAAAGGAAATTCGTATGACTCGACAGGGTGCATCCTACGACAAAAATTCCATGAAATTTGAGCAAGTAAATGTCACCAAACCATTCAAGATAGAGTACTAACTTACAGGTAGTTTGCTTGGTAGTCGCTCATTCCATCATACGGGTCGTAGGGATTTCGAATCTTTTTAATTTTGCACACAGGAGGTGTAACAAAACATTCATATCCTCCGTACCTAACATGCGTTTTACAAAGTGAAGCATAACGGCAAGTTTCTTCCAAACAGTTCTATACAATCTTAAGCAACTAACCCAGGAATCATTCTGTCGTAAGGTTGTCTCAACATGTTACTGCGAACCAGCATAAGATTCTCCTTGTTAGGGACTTCATGACCTTCCGGACATCGTGCAAATCTAAACGAAAGTTCCAAATTATAAATGTTCTACGAATTGTACTTAACCATATAGTCACTGATGTTCAAAGAATTACTTCGCCCTGCACAACTTGTGTTCTTGGAAGTAAGCATCACATCCAAGGTCCGGTCGATTGTACATGGTGTCCCTTCGGCCAGCGTTTCTACGAGCTTGAGGTCGATCCCATTTTTCAAAAACATCACCCAAGTACATCATCGCTTTAGGTGCAAGTTCAGCTGGCCTCGCAAGCTGAAAAACAGTAAGTCATAAGTTGAAGTAATGAAAAAAAATGGAAAGGATTCGTAAGTTCAGTATTAAAGACTCATTGCATTTTTACAGGGTCTCCTGGAGGTCTCTCAATGCACGAGGCTGGAACTTCTCTGACGGCAAGTGGCAAAGGTGCTCCATCCTTATTCATTTCTCTGTAAGTTGTGGTCAAGATGTATTTCTTCACTATTCCCTTTCTACATTCATCCGTAGGTTCTCTCCACCAACGCTCATCAGGTCGCCATCCTCGTTTCAACTTGGCTTCCGGAAGATTCTCGTACAGTCCAAGACAGTTTGGGTCCACTCTGTCTTCAGCTTGCGGTGGTTGTGGTTGTATCTTCGGTTCTTTCAAAGCGTCAATTGCATCTACTTTGTTCTTGTAAGCCCAAAATCTCTCATCCAGCACTTTCTTTATAGCGTTCTTGTTATGAATGTAAGGATAAGCAGGATCTCTGTAATCAATGAAGTTGCAGGAGGAGTAAATCTTCTGTCGGGAATTCTCCGGTTTGGGTTCCATTTGTCCATAGCATTTCTTGCATTGACACAACGCTTCAGTTGCCTGCTCTTCCCGGACGTTATCATAGCAGTTTGGATTTCCAGTGGCGAGACATCTGCACCAGGACGGCTTGCATTTCGCTTCTATTGATTCATAACAATTTAGTACAACTGGTCAATTGATATAAGTAATTTCTGTTTTATGTAATTCTCGACCTTCACTGAGATGATAGTCTGGAGGCAGTGTGACCGGTTCCCGATTATCTGATTGCTCGTAACAGCAAAGGTTATGACGAGCGAAGTCCCTCATGTCTTCTTCTGACTCTGGACCTCTCTTCATGCAATCCTGATAACGAGCCATTTCCTCCGACTCCAAGTACCTGTGAGATATTAAAAGTCGGTAAGTAAACCCAGGAATTAAACTGCATGGTATTTGAGTGCAGTTGTGTCCAGTATGAAAATACATACCGATTAATCTTGACCGTGGGCGGATCTTTGTATTCATCTTGGTTCGTGGTGATCCACTTACGACAAGGATTATTTTCCATCATTGTGAATGAATGTGTTTATTTCGTGGTGAAACAGTACAGAAAATCTTCTTGCCTCGGATGGGAACTCCAAGATCCTGGGAAATTACAGCCAACGCGAATCGCATATGCTTATCGATCTATCGAACAAACGTCTCTATGGTTTATCCTTGATGGAAATCGGATCCGAAAGAATCTCTTCAACAGGTTCGTCTAAGGCTAAAGTTGTCGCTTTATCAGGCCTATGCATCTTGTATGAAATTGAATATAATATGATGATTTTTAATTATTACGACTTTATTGTATAATTTGTATTCATTCATTTTAGTCCATCAGTCCATGAATTTCGTGAATGGTTATGCTGAACTTATCAAATCCGTTGTAAGCTGCTAGCTTGTCTCTCGTTCACCTTTGCATAAAGCTCTGCTACAGATTTGGTAGCGTGGGATCAAATGAGCAACACAATTTTTTACGACACACACAAACGTGATACTGTGATTACATCATTAGATCAACTTGTACTTTCTTTGTGTGCGTGTTTTAGTCTAAACTCAAACTTTAATTACTTTCAGTTTAATCACCGAAATGAACTCTGTGCCAGTTGTAAATCCGTTGGACCCAGTGCCACCAGAACTTCAAAAAATAGACGGGATAAATAAACTAAAACGAGCGATTCAAAAAGAAATCTCCAGTCCAAATGTAAACGAGAAGTCCAGTAATCTTCCCCATCTCCTGTCGATTCTCAAGTGCATTCAGCAGGTGGCCTTAACTTCCTACACGAATGGGTGTGGACATAAAGAAGATATCCTTAAAATTAAAGGCGAAAGATTGAGCAGTAGTGGTGGAGGATCGCCGGCACAAGTTCCATCAGCTGTTCTCAAACCGTTCAATTACTCTCAAGGAAAAACTGGAAGACTTATCGTGGATATCGTGTCAGCGGATGGAGACTCGTGGTACAAGGTATCTGCAAGGAATCCTAAGGCTTTGTGTCTTCTTGCCGCGGGTGGTGGAAATTTCGGTCAGAAATCGATTGTCGATCATGTCGAGGATTATTTGGAGTGTGCCGAAGAAAATCCATGTCTGTTTAAGGCACCAAAGGTATCGTGCTTATTTCCAGCAATGACCGCTAGTGCCGTAATTAGCAACAGTTTTATTATTCATACTTTGAATTAGGTTGCAGTCGTTTTTACAAGCGGAATCGGCCAATCACTTGCAAATGAATTGGAATCGATCGGTGCTCGAGTTATTGGAGAACGCATACAGGACATGGAACTTGGGGTCCACCCGAGAATTGAAGTCTTTAAAAACAAAAGTAGTATTGAAGAGTTGAGGGAAAATATTCAAGAAATGCAAGTGACGGATGACCATGTGAAAGGCTTCAAAAATCCTAGTCTTGAAGGGGTTACGAAGCTGAATTTGGATATCACCGCTTTCCTTGCCTATGTGTCTAATCTTACGAATGGACATGCTAATGCGCCCTTCAGGAAAAGCATTTTGGCTGACCAAGCTGCGGATGAGAGAGTTCGTCCTCAGAAACCTATTTTGGATAGGATCTTTGAAGGTTCGGTTAAGTTTCTTGTTTCTAAAAGCTGTGAAGTCTGGCTTCGAAAGATTAAGAATATGGAAATCTTACTTGTAGGAAGGAACCTGTATTGCTGCCAAACTGCGCTCAAAGAATTCCAATCAATTTTATCAACTGTAGGCGGACCTGAAGAGAAGCTCAGGGCTGTTGATTTCATTAAGCGAATCACAGTCGTACCAGACCAAGTATCCGAAAGGTCTAAGTCGCTTTGTGTCTCCGGAAATATTAAAGGTCGATCGCTTTTAATTTTTGGAACAGGTGACACAATCGAAGCCGTAACTGTAACTGCCAATTCTGGATTTGTTCGATCAGCTAAAACGCAGGTACGTAGAATGATGGTTCCCACACTCCTCTGTTTGATTTATTTAGTACTCGTTCTACTGGTTAACTCAAAATATGTATTTATTTTCAGGGTATCGACTTAGCCGCATTTGTACATGAATCAAGAGCACTCACCGAACAGAAAGAAATGCTTTTGAAAACTTAAGTTTCAGAAAATACAGCAACATTTTTACTATTTTGAAAGATTCTACGAGTCTCCACCTCCACAAGCGCCAGCAGCTTGTTCCTCTTCCTTCGTTTCTTCAGACGCAGCCGGAGTATCTTTAAAATCAAATTCCCCTTTTTCAGCAGCCTTCCATCTCTTTTCTGATTCCAAGTCATAATCGAACGGTTCTTTGGCTCCCATGTTGAACAGCTCTTCTTCGTACTCTATACGCATTAATTCGCATTTTGTTATGAAATACTGTCGTTTACTCGAATACTAATAAACATTATAGTGTAGATTAAAATCACTACCCTCGATCATGTCCTGATGTCCTGGCATTTTTTGTTTCGCTTCATCCAAAGTTTCATTGCATTTGTGTGCTTCTCCCATTAAGAAATACGATTTAGCCATAAACATTCTCGCCCTTAGACTTAATTCCTCAAAATCCAAAGCTTTCTTGCAGTCCTCAACAGCTGAGGAGAATATTCCCAGGCGAATGTACGTCAAAGCCCGATTGTTGTATAAGCACGGACTGTCTTTGATAAGTTTGATGGCCTAAACAAACAACAGATACTGTGAGTTTTGAGTGATGGATAATAAGTAAATTGTGAATCGAAAAGCTCTTGAACAAGTCCGTATGAATGAATGGGCCTAATCTCCAAAATGATTGATTACCTCATTGTAATTGTAGAGAGCCCCAGCATAATCCTTTTGTGCAAATAACTTGTTCCCTTTCTTCCTGAATTCATCAGATTTTTCCTTACGGATTCTGCGACTCTCTGCTCTCTCGTTGGCATCCTTCTCGACCATTTTCATAAATGCTTGAGTTCCCATCTCATCTGGGGTCATTTTTGATTCATCAGGAATTTTATTTATTACTGATCTCTCTGCCTTCACTTTGCACTCGGTATTCTCGTCAATCTCTTTCGATTGGTTGTCTCTGTGCAAAAGAATGTCTGCTCTTCGCATGCCTCTTTCTTGCTCTTGAGGATCTGTAGAAGCCAAGCATTTAATCACATCTGCTATGTGATCAACTTGATTAAGGAAGTTATCCAACTCAGGATCATCTTTGAGCTTCAGATTTTCGTCGACAGACGCTGATAAGTCGTCTGCTATGTCGCGCGCAGCAGCGCTGTCTCCCGCTCCCATTGACTCACTCATTATGATGAGATATCTTCGTGTCTTATTGTTTAGCGGTTACAGGTGAATAGAACGATTCAGAACAATGCAGATGTTTTTTCTAAACAAACTGCGACTCCCTTCACTTTATTGATTGTGTTTCCAGAAGTTTGATCGAATTCTGGGTCACTTCGTCCATAGAAACTTTTCCATTCAGGTTCTACCGTTCTACGTCTGCTCGTTTGACTTACCTACTCCAGAAACATACAAGAAGCAAGAAAAAAAATAAATGCATTCCACCTTTAACCCAGTCAGTGAGAAATGAAAGTGACATGGCCATCTATTTTAGGTTATCTTCATGTTGCACGTATTAACCATAATAAACCAATTTTTCATGTTCACTTTACACCTCGAGCGTCCCTACCACCACACAGACACCATAGGCACCCTCACCGCAATAAAAAGACGTCCAAGACATTGACAGATAATATCTCGAATTTAACTCTTCCAAATAAGGCTCTCGTCTAAGCACGCACATCGCTTAAAACTTAAAACAAATCTTCCTTCTGGCCAGAAAACACGTAATTACTCCTGACAAAGCAGACAACGCGACATGAGTGAGCTAACTACTAAGCACAAGTAAAACTTAAAAAGTAACATGCGAATGCAAATGCTCGTACTCATTAAGTCTTCCTCAGACACACAATCTCAAAAGGAAATAATAAATTACCCTCTCAATGAATTTGAGTCGAAAACAAGAAGGATTTTTCCACAATTTTCCCCATACCATTTTTATATTATTATTTTAATACCGTTTAAAATGAATATAATACACAACTTAGTAAATGCTCGTCGGACAAACACGAGACGTGTATGCATTTCTAAGTAATCCAATTCATCATGACAGTTCAAGCTAATCTTCTGCGTGTTTAAAGTATTAAGAATTAAAAATCCCCAGTCTGCGCATCTGTGTATATTCTTACGTAATTGTAAATTGTAATTCAATAATAATACTTGAGATTGAGATTAGTGAAAGAGCAGAGAGAGCTACTCGAGCAGAGATGAGAGTTCTATTCGTGCGAAAACTCTTGAGTCTGAAGAGTCGAGACTTTTTCTATAATTGGTTTTTACACACGAGCCCCGTGTAAATAGACAAAGTGATAAGGATACGCATAATATTTCACAATTAATTTGAAACATTTCATGGTTGTCATCTCGCAAAACAATCCTCTTGTTTCCTTTTTGACACCTCTGACAAGTGTCATCTCCTCCTCCTTACCTGCCTCCCTACCCTTCGTAGTACTGTCATACAGTCATACCACTACAAATTATTATGCTAGGCTAAACAGAATTTTAGAATATCTCAAGAGATTCTTCACTCGAGGTCATCCCGTGTGTCTTTTTACCTGTCTTGTGGCTGTGACCACACATTTTGTCATTTTCTGTCGCTCTGGTGTTTCTTTTTACGCTTCCCGACCATCTCAAGTACAAATCCTTTGACTTGTAGCGTTTGTAGATGCATTGAAGATTGTGTTTCTCGTGTTGCATGTCATAATTTATTGCAAACAGCAGATTCCTACGTGTTACCAGAAACAAGCAACTGCATATAAACGCCTAAAGCTGAGCTTGTAAGGTTTATCCACACATTTCAACAAATTGGGGTAACGTGATATTTCCATGAAAGTATTGAAAGATTGAGACTAATGATGTTAACAAGCACTTAAAATACTTGTGCTGAGATAATGACAGCAAGAATTGTTACACCCACCTAAAGCACTTTATAATGCAAATGTCTTACATAACGTGTATAAGCTTGCTTGTATTAGTTGTATTACACAATCACGAAACACCCCCTACAATTATGTTTAACCATAAGGTGAAAAGATTACTGATGAAAGATTCAAGGGCACTTTGATTTGAGGTAAATTGTAACCTTCAACTTGAACTCAACTTTTGTGCATTTCATCCAGCTACTAAACTACAAACTGCTAAAGCAAAAAAATCACAGACGAAGGTGTTTTAGTAATCGATTTTGAACAGAAGATCGATAATTTTACCAAACCTCAATAATCAGATGAAAATATGCCACCAATAACATCGCATAAAACTGTTTTCACAAGCGTTATTTGAGTGTTTGGCCACAAGCGATTAGTAAAATCAACATTGGGAATCCTGTGAGATCCTTTCTTATGCTAATTGAAGCAAAAATTGCAAATCATGTGGACAAGGTGAGAGGAAAAGGCTGGAGAACGGATGTTCTAATTATTTCGCCACACACACTTATTAGAGCCGTACAGGTGATAGGGTGACGATGAAGGTCCATCATTGTTATTACAAACTTACGGGACGGGAAGAGTATAGTATCGATGCTACAAACTACAAACCCATTATTCCCATTAACTCATTTTAATACAAATATTTATCTTACAGGGTCGTATTACGGAAGTGTTTCGAGAGAGTGAGTATTACACACCTGAGATGCGTTATCAGAAGCAGAGTGTGTTTTCGCAAATTGAAACACGTCAGGTGAAGGACAGTTCGTTTGTGCGACTTGCATACAGAATCGTTTATCGCTTCCAGGCTAAATAGAGTTTGTTCCAAATACATTTTTGCCACTGATCTAGATAATTTGATAATTTTACTCAATCGTTCAAAATATTTTCTCTTTCTAGAGTCCGCTGTTTGATTAGTTGAATCGATGATCGATTTAAAAACACTCATAAGTTTTGATTCCATTCCGGTAAAATCTTTTTTATGAGCAAATATAAAGTGGTTTAAATAGATTGAAAATAGTTTAGAAACTGAATCACGTGCACAGAGTTGATTCAATGTGTGAAACATTACGTTGAATATAAGTTAGTGCTGAGATGACCCACCTGCTTGATATCTAATCTAAATACCCGAAGTGAAAAGAAGATGAAGTCATCTTTTTGGAGTGTTTGAAGAATCATCTTTGCATTCGTTTCGTATGGCGTAATCCGCCTACTTCCTGTGGTCTTTTTTCTTCAACCTGAACTGAATGCATAATATTATTCTCTGTTGTGCACCACGCTGTGTAGTGTGTGTAATAATAATATGCCAAACACATTCGGCCGAACTTCCGTACAGGATCGCAAGAATAATTTATTTGTTTACAAACATGAATCTGCGTAGAATCCCAGGATTTCCATCTCCTATTTCAAAACTTCATGTTACAAAAATAAGTTGCTTCTGGCTATAGGAAATCACCTCATCATTGCTGTCACCTGGGAGGAAGGTGGGATGCGTGTACCAGAAGGGAAGATCTCTCTTGATGGTTGTAAAACGCTAAATAGACAAAGCACACATCCAAACTAATTATAATTAGCGTCCTCTTCTGCCCTTTCATAATGTGTGAATGTCATAAGTTACATCATCTCTTTAATTACTCACTCACTATTTTAATCAGGCAAGCGAGATCTGAGCTACACCTTCTTGCATCGATCGAATTCATTCGATTCAATGTAACTTGCTTCTATTTAAAACCATTGGTTGACTTATGTTTAATTTTTTATACTGAAAATTTCTCAGTTTAATCCAAATTATCGATTTTTAGAGGGTGATACTCTGTAAATAGTGTAAATGCTCTGCAAATGAAGATATAAATCAATATTTCAGTAGAGTTATGCAGCAATATAGCAATACACCCAACAGTTGATTAGGTAATACTTGTCAAGTTACACAAAAATGATGTGTAGTTCCCTCATTACCAGAATGGTTCTGATTTAATATCTGTCAGGTTATGGACGACTGCTTATCAACCTAAATGAGGCAAACCTCTTAGGCACACATTCATCACCACAATTCACAATGATAGTACACAGTACACACACCAAGAATTGTACACATACACCTCATCGGTTAATAAATTGACAAGGCTAATTAATGTATTCAGCTCACAGCCAAGAATGGAATTCGATATTCCTGTGCATGTCCGCTAAAGGATGATGCAGAGCAGTGAGCAGCACAATCTCAAAAGTGTAAAAAGTTAAAAAGTCAGAACACCAGAATATTACGTGTACCTTATTTTCATCTGACATTTTTACGGAAAAAATCCTGTTTTTGTTCCATCCTGCATAGTAAATTTTCATAGATTATTTCTAGTGAAACCTGTCAATTTTTAGCCCTAGGTTATTTCAGCTTTCGTTCCTTTATAGTCATAAAATTAGCAGGTTTATTGATATGCTCGTTTCCACCTCATCCGAATTTGAAGGTGTTAACTTGAGGTTTTATGGCTCTCCTGGACATTTTTCACCTAAGCAATCAACTCTCCACCACCATAAAGATAAGATAATCTTCGCATCGCACAATCAGTTCTGGAACTCACCTCATGAAAGTCTCAAGACAGCAAGTTGATAATTAAAAGGAATTTATTATTGACACCCTAAGAAGAAAGTACGCATAAGAAAGACAATTCGTTATGCTTAATCAACAACAATAAAGTCCCCTCTACTTTCCTACGGAAGGGTTGGACTCGTGCTAATTGAATGATTCTTTGAGTGTA